>VWYP01034494.1:104923-180030 GCA_013400435.1 Pycnonotus jocosus | reverse complement strand
AAAAAAAAAAAATCTGGAAAAGACATATGAATCAACTTTTGTTTTAGAGTTTGAAATTTGAAGAATAATAACTTATTTAATTAAAAAGAAGTTGAAAGAACAGTTCAGCATGTTATAAAATTTCTCTCAAAACACTGTGCTGTTTTTTGAGTCATCTTTGAGTTCTGCAGATAGAACAAATCCTCTTCTCTTTTTCCTCACCACAGCTGCAAGAAAAAAATGAATTTTATCTCCCAGGATTTTTCCATTTATATATCTAGGGCTCATGATCCACTGGCTTCGCCTGCTCTCAAAAGAGGAATTATTGCAACCTATGTTCAAGCTGGCACTGGATTGCAGACACGATTAACAAAGTCTGGTGGTGGAATAATCATGTGCTGAGTGCTGGGAATTACAGCTGATAGCATCTATTCATCTCACAGAGAACATACATAGAATCACCTTCAGTGACTATGAAAAACTGATTCTGACCTCACATCAGAATGTCAGTTATTTGTATTATCACACTGACAAAATCTGTAACGATCTTGAAACAACTTCCTTCTTCTTCAGATTCACCTCCCTTTAATTTGCCACAGTACTTTCTTTTAGCTAGAAACCTCCCACCAGTTATTCCAGTTGCCTAACCAGAGCTATGACCTGAAGCCTGACACAGAACTTGCTCAGTAGATATTTTTCATCTGACAAGTTTTTATGGCCCAGAAAGTTTTTCAGCCATCAGTTATCAAATACAAAGTCTTTTTTCCTGTTGTAAGTACACGCAGAGTCCTACTCATATATCACTCTTATTGCTATATGGCAGAGTTGCAAACTGATTTTTAGCGCATATCCCCTGCACAATGTTTTGCAATGCCTAACATTAGCCTCTGTATTTGAACAAATTGTGCTTTTTCTCTGCAAACCCTAACAGAAGCTTTTTCATCTTGTTTAGATGTTATAAGGAACAACAGATGGTAAATAAGGAGATGTTAAAATAATCTGGTCCAGCAAAAATAAAACCCCAGAATTTAACCATCTTTTTAGTAGTTTATAACTAGCTTTGTTTTAGAAACTCTTTAAACATTTTTCATGTCAAGTAGTAGATAAATGTAGCAACTTCGTCAGTATTGAAGATACTATAGTATTATAGATGCAAT
Source organism: Pycnonotus jocosus (assembly GCA_013400435.1). NCBI lineage: Eukaryota > Metazoa > Chordata > Aves > Passeriformes > Pycnonotidae > Pycnonotus > Pycnonotus jocosus. The sequence continues at coordinate 178,894 of VWYP01034494.1, read as the reverse complement.
CTAGCTCCAGGCCAGCTATGCTAGATGTGATCAAAGCTGCATGGCACTTGCCTCCAGTCAACAGCTAAGGTTTCATTGTGCAACATTAAAAGCAACAAATTAAAAGAGTTTGACAGTTTTTGTAGTACTCTTTCTACTGTGCTGAACTTTTTGTATAAGTACAGTTGGCAACGCATTCAAAGTTTTCAGATTTGTATCTGACAGAGAAGCAGAATAATTTCAGAGCACGCTGCCATTTTCATCAGGAGCTACTCTAACAAGTGCCATGGTGTTAACATGGGATATTGAAATAACTGGAAATCCTTGTGATCTTTATGTTCCACGATAGCTCAAGCAGCCATGTTGGAGTTGCAAGTCATGCCTCTTGTTTGAACTTCTTAAAATCTTTAAGAAATCTGACATGATGTAAAGCTGCTTTGGTGTCCTACCAAATGTCAGCTGCATTTTGCAACTGGATAACTCTGATTTGGCACCAGGTTTGCAGAATTCATCACACTTACACGTATGACCAGCTAAGAATGCCAAGGAATGCTCACAGGAAACCAATAAAAGGCTTAAAATAGACAAATATATGAATAGCCAAGGTGATATAGTTGTCTAAGTAGCATAGATCTAAAAGCTTGCTATTGTGCCTGCAATATTTCTACACAGTAAATAGATGTACACAACATACGACTGAAGTGTCAAACTTGAAGGTGCTATGTAAGGCTCTATAAACTCAGCCTCATTTGTACCCAACAGCCTCCTACCTGATTCACACTTTGTAAAGAAACACAAACTGATAAACTCTCACATTAAATGGCAAAGATGACGTAAGATACTAACTCAGTGGAGGACACTTTAAAACATACTTTGGGGTTCCGTCAAAATCTAAAGAGTGCTGGTTTAGAGACACAAAATAAATATGTTTAAGATAGAGGATTTATTGCACAAAGGGACCCTGCATTGTATCTATCATAATTAAAACTGCTTCTGTGTCTGATTATTTGGTGCAAAATGTTATACTGACACAGGGAAAGTACTGAGATATCTCTGTGGTAATCCATTGCTCTGTACATGTTACTACTCATTTTAAGCTGATTTATTCTTAAGACTGTGCTCAGAAAATTATTTAGACCTACTCATTTTTAATAAGTATAATACCATGTAACATCAATGCAGAGTGGGGATGCCCCCTGCTCATCATGAGCAATTCTTGCTTTCTCTCACTCTTCCTTTGCTCAGGTTCCCACTCCTTTACCAAACACTCACTGCAGTATTTTTTGTACTTCTTCAAAATGAATCAGGAATTCAAAGCATTCAAGAGGAAGTTCTTTGCATTCACCTCTGAATTGTAAAGCAAAATGTACTAAAGGAATCATTGGTGCCCAAATTTTCCAATCTGAAATGAAATTATCTCAGAAAGGTCTAAAAAGATAACAACGACAACAATAGCAACACAAAGGCAAAACCAAGCAACAATTTTTAAAAAAAGAATAGCAGATCTGTTCTTCCATTCCCCTTCTTCTATTGCCCTTTTTCTGCTGTGCACAAGAGGTAAAGATGCAGATGTATCTAGAAGCTTTCTGTGAAGGACTTTCACTGCACAGCCTTAAAAATCTGTGCAGCTGACTCCAGCCTAGTTCTATCACTGGTGGTCACATAAGTGAGAGCACCTTGGGAGATTGCTCCTTCCTATATTCCCTCTTGGCACTCTTCCTTCACTCCTCTAGCCGTCTGCTATGAGTTAATTAAATTAAATCTGGCCTGCAGCAGAGTACTGGAAGCTGCTGCATTTATGCATGGAGCAGTGTGCCCTTCCAGAGTTATTGTGAGCCTCTGTAACCATTAGACAAGAACAAATCCCACAAGAGAATGAGTCCCCCAAGTTAGCATTCTTGATCTATGCACCCTTAGAGCAAATCACAGTTCTTCATCCCAAACATAGTACCTCATGACCTGAAAACATTGTATCTGCACAGCACCATGCCAGATCTAATAAATCCTGTGTCTCAGTGGGGACCATTAACTCCTGCACAGCATTATGCTGACACTTTTAAACTCTCCACTTCTTGAGCTACTTTATGCAGCATTGGCTTAGGAGTCTCTGAACTACACATCACTGTAGAACTGCACACTCTTTGTCTGATTTTAAGAGGCATTGGAAATCATTCAGTGAAGCAGCATGTGTGAATAGGCTTTACCTTCTCCCATTGGCTAACAAAATCGTTAATTAGGAACCATATGTCTGTACCTTCATGATTTTTTTTTCTGCCTAAAGAACCAAAGAAGAGGAAGAAGCATTCACTCTATTTCTCAGATCCTTTCCTCTCCCCTTCTCTTTCTTGGATTATTTGCCCTCCACGTTTGTGCTCTCTGGCTGTAGGACAAGAAGTAAACGGCTTCTGCTGAATTTAGCCTGAATCTGTGAGGCTCCTGTCTTAGGCTACCTTAGGTTGCCACAAGCTGTCAAACAAGCAGGCCACAAAGCATTCAAAATTCTTCTCCAGAATAACAAAGCTATTATGAAGGCTAGAGGGGTCACAATCACAATTACAGCAGTGTAATCTTATCTGAGTTTCTAGCTTAACAGTCAAGCAGCTGCATTTAGCTTGTGTACACTGCTGGCCTACTGCAAGTGGGAGAGTGATCTATATTTAGATAATTTGCATTGGTACTGGACAAGGAGCACTGCACCTGACGGTCACTAACATGACATCAGTGACACCAATATTGGAGGAAGCATGGGCTGCTGTGATCATGCACTGGTGGAGTTTGTAGTCCTGAGGGATATGGGTCAGGCAAAGAGAAAAGTTGGGACCCTGAATTTTCAGAAAGCAAAATTCCAGCTGGTCAAGGAATTGGTCAATAGGACCCCCTGGTCTCATTTCTATTAGTCAATAGAAGCCCTGCTTTGCCCTCAGGGACAATGGAGTAGTACAGAACTGGGAGAACTTTAAGGATGTTTTCCATAGAGCACAAGAGCTCATGATTCTCAGTGTAAGAAATCAGGAGAGGAAGGCAAGAGAACAGCATGGCTGAGTTGAGACCTACTGGTCAAACTAAAGAGCAAGAAGGAAATGCACAGGCAATGGAAGCAGTGCCAGGCATTCTGGGAAGAATATAGGCACTCTGCCTGGTTGAGTGGAGATGGAGTCAGGATGGCCAAGGTACAGCTGGACATAAACCTGGCAAGGGACACAAAGAATAACAGGAAGAGCTCCTACAGGTGCATCAGCCAGAAAAGGAAGGTCAAAGAAAGTGCACCCCCTGATAAGCAAAACTGACAAAACTGGTAACAGATGAGGAGAACACTGAGGTACTCAACATCATCTTTTACCTCAGTCTTCACCAGCAACCTCTCTTCCCACATGACTTGCATGAACAGACTGGAAGATGGAGGGAGCAAAATCCATCCTACTGTAAAAGAAGGTCAGGTTCACAACTGCCCAAAGGACCTGAATGTACATAAGCCTATGAAGCCTGATGAGATGCATTCCAGAGTCCTGAGGGAATTGGCTGATGGAGCAGCCAAATCCCCCTCCATGTTGTTTGAAAAATCATGGCAATCAGGTGAAATACCAGGTGACTGAAAAAAGGGAAACGATATATCCACTTTTAAAAGTGCAGGAGGCAGAACTCTGGGAAACACAGACCTGTCAGCTTTGCCTTTGTGCCTGAGGATACCATGGAACAGTCAGGATGTAGCCCTTGTACCAATGCTGTGAATACAAATACTATCTGTATAGCCTACTACTTAAGAAGAAACTTCCGTGCAAAGAAAGCCTTACTGAACCTTTAAAAACTGAGAAAGGCTGATTGCTCTCTAGTCATGCCACACCTGAGGCAGATGGCTCTCCAGACCCGCCATACCCAGGTTTGTGGTTTGGCAGAGGACATGCACAGAACTGTGCCTAACTGATTGATCCTAAGGGAGGAACATATAATCTCAAGCAGGTGAGTGTTTGCTGGTTTCTCTGCTGTGACTGAAATGGCTGACACCATAATGTACAAAAATAGCTCTTTGGTCAAGATTAGAAACAAATATGTATATGGCTTTTCCTCCTACAAGTAGATTGTGGTTTCAGAATGAGCAAGAGACAAAAACCAACAGGAGTTACTTCACAAGGGTATGCACAATAAAATCCATCAAATACCTTTTATGGACAAATTCAATCTGTGCACTTGGATCAGCCACAGCTCTTTTCAGTATTTGTATTTCCATGTGGATTAGCAGCTGGCTCTCCTTCAGTATTTTTAAACAACCTTGAATTGTATAATTGCCATGGGACCATTCTAACTCATATTCTGGTCATTTATGAGGATTTACACTCTGGTGCACTCAGTTATTCATTAAAAACAGATAACTCCCATAGGAGACACTGCATCACTCAATACTCATGCTACTTCTGAAATATGCTATACTTAAAGAAACACACATGTTAAAAGTACTTATCTGGTCTAAGATATAATAATGGCAATATATAAATAAATTGTGCATATTACTTTTTAATGACTGGGGAAACTATGTTAATGTCTTCTCAAGGAAATAATTCCTATTACTTTAATTAAAAAGGAGGATTGAAGGATAATTTATATTCAGAAGGAAGGGAAAAATGCACTTGAAGTTGGCTTTTCTGCACTGCCAGTAATTCCCTCAAAAGCCTTTAAAAATAAGTGGAGAATGCATCCTGCCAATATGATAAAACAATACATAAATTTCCACAGTCTGAATCATCCTGATAAAGTACGTAGAGTTAAAGCCTTATGATCAGTATATATAGTCCATTACAAGATATGCTTTGGGCAGTTGTACTGAAGAGGAAAACTAGAACAGAAATCAAATTACAACAATGCTTTTCTAAAAAAGTGGTTTTCTAATGTCATGAAAGGTATCCTCTACAGGTCACTTTAGACAGATTTAATTTCTAGTCTAAGCATTTTTAAATTCTTCTTCATTCAAGGAGACGGAAGTCCCTTAAAAGCTTTAAAACATAATCCATCAGTTAAAAAAGCAAACCAAAACCACACTTCACTATAACAGCACCCCAAGGAAGTTTAGGTTAGTTATGTCTATCGAAGCTAAGTTTCAATATAAGTAATGCATTATTGCACCACATTCACACAAACCCACAAATTTTAATAACTGTAATTGTAACCCAATGTAATATTTACCCAGACAAAAACAGCAAAAAATTTTGTAGGAGCACAGTGACATAGAAACAAGCTGCCTCAACTTCCACACAAGAACTACCATCCCATTTTCAAGGAAAACACAAACCCAGACACTGAACAGTTACCTAAATGACCTAAATCTCAGAAGGGTTATTTTCAATAAGTGATGATATTTTTTCAGAGCACTTAATTGTTTAACTGCTTACTTTAACAGAGTTGCTTCCAAACATGTAGAAAAAGGAGCAGGATCAGTCAACAGCTATATCTTGTTCACAGAGCTTTAAGAGCCACCTCATCCTTCAAGCTATGTGATGTAATCTAGAAGCAGCAAAGAGGAGCCATTCCTGCAAAATGTGCCTGTTGGTCCTTGATGGATAGTGCTTGGTTTCAGAATTGAACATGACTGCTACTCAAACTGATGTTCAAGTTCATTTGGCTTACTAAAACTATTTCTAACTACTTTCTAAATATGAGTCCAATTGGATTGCATTTTCTCCTTGGAAAATAACTAAGGAATGGATTGCTCCCAAAAATATAAAAGAAAAATAACAGCTATTGTTTAAAAGTCACAGTAAGTTTATACCTGAACTCATTTTAATGAATATTAATCAAATGCATGCATAATACAGTTATTTGCTCTCTTAGCCCCACAAAAATGCACAAAAATATCCTTGTAATTTTTTTTCTAAGAAGAAAGATTATAGAAAACATGATACTTCAATGCAGAAAAGAAAAATTAGAGTTTCTTGCTTTTCTTGCTTCATTTGATTTACTTTATTGTATGCTATCACCTTAGAGGTACACTGCCTAACTTTTACCTGCAAATCTAAGAAGCATCAGGTATGGAAGTGCTCCAAGATAGGCACATTCATGCATTTCATCTAACTGCCAATGAATGCAAATGTCATGAAAATATAACTGCAAATTTGCTATGCATTTCTATATTTTTCACTTTGAAACAAATAAAAACAACAATTTGTAAATCATCACCTCTGAAATAAGCATATGAAGAGGAATAAAACTAAGACCAAAAAAGGGAGACTATTTAATGTCTGAGAATTGTGAGAGTAATGGGTAATCCTGGTTTTCTCAAAAATGACCTGGTTTAAGCAGGAGGTTGGACTAGATTACCTTCTATGTTCCTTTCCCACCTGAAACTACTTATGATCTGATTTTCACTTTTTTATTGTTACCAAACAGAGATGAAAACATTTCTGCTCTTCTTAGAAGCTGGTACAAACCTAATTGACTATTGATGATATAATTATAGTTCCTGCCTATGTGCCTTAATTAAAATACATAGTCTAGTTGCAGGCACTCCCACTGAAACAAGCAGTATTATGTGTTTCATTTTCTTCAGGGTCTAGACTTCCTTTACAATTAGTTTTCACTGGCTGCAGTCCCTTCTGAATGTGATCAGCTAAAGGGTAGAAAGAGACCCATATTTTAATACTTGCAGCATTCTCTGTACAAAGTAGATGTTGACAATCCAGACAAGCAGAATCTGCAGCTGACAAAGGCCTGTTTCCTGAACAAATCCACTAACAAGCATGCCAGGCTCTCAGGGTTAAGCCACACTGTAAAACAGTTCTTGCTTCCTGGAAAGCCTCCAAAATACATCAGACTACTATTTTGTTCTTTCTTTCTCCCACTTATTAGGTCCTTCACAAAATGTGCAGAATGACCACCAACTAAAAAACACTCGCAAAAATATTTCCTCATTACTATTGCTTTCCCACCCTGCACTGTGCAATTAAGTGTTTACAAGGAGTTTACTCCTTGTAAACTGATGCTGAAGTGCGTTTTCCTTCTCTCCTTCAAAACCTTGAGTCTATTTGCAAACAAATATGATGGGTTATATTTTCAGACAAGCTAAGGACAAGTCTTCTTGGCCAGAGTGACATGCAAAAAACACATCAGGAGGAAAACCTGCTTGGTGACACCAGGATTCTAGCAGAGCCAGTAGTCAGTGGAGCTACACTTAATGCAGCTTTTACCTGTCCAGTGAGTGCAAACAAGGGCAGCTTTGGTCCAATGCAACTGCAAAATCAATCCATCACAATCTTCAATCAAGAATGCGATCAACTACCTGATCATGAGTTCTGGTGTTATATTTATTTCGACTGTTTTTTATTTCACACTTATGAAGAAAAGATTCATTGTAGCTGAAGGGAATCTCATGAAATTCAACAAAGTGCAAAGTCCTGCATCTGGGAAGGAAGTACTCCGGGAAAAAATATGGGCTCTCCTGCAAAGGTCCTGATGAAACCTGAGCTAAATGTGAGCCAACTTTGTGCCTCAGCAGCAGTGTTCACTTCCTTCAATCTGCTGACCTGTTAATAGAGCCCGACAGCAGATTAAGGGAAGTGATCATCTCCCTTTATCTGATGTTTGTCAGACCACATCTAGAATGCCATATGCAGCTTTGGGCACCCCAGTCCAAGAAAAGGAAAATATTGATAGAGATTGGCACATCACCTATGTGGTTGGGAGCTGAAGTGTTTACCCCGTGAAGAGAGACTGAAGGAATGGGGTTTGCTGAGCCTGGAAGACAGAAGGCTTTGGTGAGCTAGAAGGACTTGGGGGTGCTGGTGGATGGGAGGCTGGACATGGGCACTTGCAGAAGTATTACTTTGGTATAGAGTAATACTCAAGTGCCAGGCAGCTTGAAGAACTGCAGTCTGACAAACACTAAAATAGCAGAGAGCTGCTTTGTTTGCTTATGTAACACTTAATATGAAAAATTAAATCAACCTGCAGATTCCTGGAGTGTACAAACAAAAGAGAAGCAACGAGGTAAACATGAGGAACATACAAATAAGAGGTACAAATAAAATACCTACAGCAAATGTATGAAAAAACATAAAGAGAGCAAGATTTATCGGTCTGTTGTGCATTTCTGGCTGCTGATTTCCCCACTGGTTTTTTAAAAATTCAGGTTTTTTCTCTTTTTGAACTAAAGAGGAGAAAACTCCTTATCAGGAAGAGACCAGCATAGAAGGTGGCCTGAACAATCCAAGTCTCCTTTGTCTGACTCTACTCTCTCAAAGTAGAATTCATATTACAGTCAAGCAAGGGTAAATTACATAACACCAACAGATACGTTTCCATATGGTAATAACAGTTAAATCAATAACTACTGACACTAAGAAAATATCTCTAAGTAACAAATATGAAATCAATGTTACTCTTATCCTGCTGGCTTCAGTAGGAAAGAAGTTAAATCATCTTTCATTTGTATTCCAGTTTGTATCTCTATAACTCTGCAGATATTGGGAAAGATAAATAACTAATCAAAAACTGGAGTTGTATCACAGTCATATGGCCAACTGGGTAGCAGCTTAAAAATATGAAACTGAAATAGTTACTAGGAAAACAGAATTTAACTCTCCTTCTACTGCAATTGCATAAAAATCTTGTTTGGAAGCTTCTCTGTAGTGTGGACCATAAATAGTAACTTTAAAATATGCAGAAGTAGAAAGCACATGACAAAAGCACTTTATTTGACCCTATTCTACCAAAAATATCCTTACTTCCTGTGCTCAGCTTAATCCATCACAATCTTCAATCATTTTAGCTGTATAATCCAATACTTATTTTCCACATTTGTGTGAGTTTACGTACCAAGAACATTAGGATGAAAGGATTTATTAACAGCGTCTCAACTGACATTTACAGGGGATTATAGTTCTTCAGCCTCCCAGAAGTGCTAACCTTACAATTTTTTTTCTCTTATTTCCTCAGTTTAAAAGTTCAGTTACAAAATTCCTAACATTAGGAAAACATTATATTTTTAAAGACATAGAATCTCTTCCTTAGCAGCCAGAACCTGCAACCCTCCCAGTGTCAGTGCCTCCCACTCTGTCACAGTGATCAAAAAGGCAATAAAACACTTTGAGTGTCTAGTGGGGCAACCTGGTAACTAAAATCTGATAAAGGAACAGGGTCTCAGACCAACCCTGGATATAGTATAAATTAAAACATACTACAAAGCAGAAGCAGTATACAGGGCAGCCTCTGTGGCTTCCCCACCTCCAGAGATAACCAGGTCTGGGGAACACTTACCCTAGGCACTTAAAACACCATTAACACTCTCCCAGGAGTTTCTTAGGAGAGAGAAAGGCATTTAATGTCCGGGAGGTGTTTTCTATGATGGCACAGAGCAGTATTAAACACCGTATTCAGTGTGGAGAGTTCAAACCTGCAGTTTTGTATACATTTACTTTTATCTCTGAAAACAGACACAGGGAATTCCCCACTATGGGAGGAGAGGAATGTAATCTTTAGGGTTTACTGCAGCCCATGAAAAAGTACTACAATTACAACAGTAAATTTGTATTTGCAGCAACAACTTGCCTGATATGTGGTAAAAATAAGTGCCACGATTTGATCAGAGATCTTAATACAGAGACAATATGGACACTAGGCAATAAATATCCTCACTCTTAGGAAAGTCGCTGTGCCTTTGAAAAGATAAATTTGAGATGTAAATCTTTAGGCAGTGACCTGAATTGCTAGACAAGAAAATTTGAAACAACCTAAGAGCATAAGACGTAAAAGACATTTGGAGTTTGATAGCTCCAAATTAACAAAATTACATGAGCGTGCTACAGCATTGTTGAATATTATGGTCCACTTAAGCATACTTCTCCAAATTGTTTACAAAAATTTGAATAATTTGTATCTTAACAAAATTATCAAGACTAAACCCACATTTCTACCTGCTAGAAGTTTTTACAGAAGCTGGACACTGCATCCATAAAATACCTCCCTTTATACACACTGCGTACATAAATGACTAAATCTGTACCATATGATGCTGAATTGAGAAATTTCTGCAATTTTCTCAAATTTTCCACTACAAGCTACACTGCCTGCATTTGAAGGCAAATGAAAGCAAAGCAAGAAAGAAAACACTGATGGAGATTTAGTAGAACTTGACATGGGCCCTTTTTATTTCCTTCAATTTCAGCAGTAAAAAATTTCCTCAGCTGCTCTGATTACCAACCCCATTTGGGCTTCAGAGTCTGTTAGAAGTAACTGGATCACTCAGCAGGCTGCAAGCACTAGTAGGTGTAGCTACCTTGATGTGGAGGGAGCTGACTAACATTCAAAGATACCATGGCAGCCCAAACCAGCCTTCATTTTTACCTTTTCTTCTTCTTTCCTATAGAGACGTCCATTTTGTAGGTTTCATTCCTCAGTGCCTTTGAGAAGTTTATTTAGGTTGCAGATTAACTGTGCTGTACAATGCATTCCTGTACCACTGTGACCATGCCCTACATGTGATGTGTGTATGAATACAGGGGGTGGGACAGGGAAGCAAAGTACATCACAAACTGTCAACCTGGGTACCAGAGAATCAACTTTATATGTTCTTCCAGACTGCCTTGCAGTCTTAGAGACAAAAATTAGGCTTTCAGAGATTTAACCCATATCCATAAAACTCTATGTATAACATACATACATACTAGTAGGCAGAATGTCCAAGCCAAGATAGACATCTTCAACCATCCCAGAATACAAACCAACTTATTTAAGTACCTTTTCTAACACTGTTTCAGGTTTATCTTATTCATCATGTTATGGCTTTCCTCTGGATTCTTCAACCCTTTTTTTTTTTTTTGTCTGATTTCACAGTTGACCCAGCTAGCAGTAGGAGATTGGACTAGAGATCTCTCGAAGTCCATTCTTTATTTAATCCTGTGATTCCAAAAGGAATGGCATCACCTGCTGATTACCCACCTTTCCTAAAAATTTTGAAACTTGGTTAAGTGGTCAAGATACATAACTGAGAGGTTAAACTTTTCAACTTAAAAGATAACAAAAACTCTTTACCAGTGATATGTCTTCAGTTTGGGGTCTAAAAAAACCAAGTCCAAATTTGAAACTCGATTTCCTTTTTCACATCAGCATCACTACTTAAGTCTTGCAACACCATGATAAAGAAATTTGATTTTATTTACTTTGGGCAATAGCCATAAGCATTTTCATGCTGAAAATCTTGATCTCTATCACTATTCTATTTGTATCACATCTATGACAGTTTGGCCTTGCTCTACAATATTCAGAACAAATAACACATTCCAGCCAATAGCTCCAGCTAACAGTGCCACGTGTAATTAACTTCTTTTAATTTAAATACCCATCACACTAACACAGTGTGCCACCTGCAGAGAGGTTTAGAATCATAATCTTTCCTGCCATGTGCAGAACAAGTTGCTCTTCCACCATCAACATCATTTCCACGCTGAAGCACAAACTGCAGCCTGCTGTGGCTCTTCCAAAAGGCACTTCTTTGAAAAACCCTTAGTATCACACTAGGAAAAACAGTTTCACAGTCTGCTGAAGGACTGATCACTCCCATGCTGAGCATTTCCCTGCAGTGTCACTATACATCAGACTAGGACTGATGTAGTATTGCTGCTTTTCAGCATTGGCTGACAGAACAGACACAGAATTTGGCCTTCAGCTCATAAAGAATTTTCTGGCATGGGCTACACACTTACCTCCTGGACAATGCCTCAGGGCCATTTTACACCGTCTGGATTCTGCAATGGTTGGACATGGTATTGTGTCTTTCGCTGGCTTCTTCACAATTTGTCTTGTTCTTGTTTCCAGGCCCCACTTAAATCCACATGTTTTGTTATTTCTGCTGCAAGTTCCCCACTCACTCCATTGGCCCACTTCACAGCCCTCTGATAAAGCAAAAGAAAACAAAAGTGAGTAATTCTTTTGGTTTTGTTTTTTGTTGTTTGTTTTTTTTTTAATTAGAATATACTGTACACCGTTAGAAAGCAACACCTGACAGCTTTACTATTAGCAGGTAAAAGCTAGAAACAAAATTAAAATCTCTTACAGAACCTGAATCTTTTTAGCCAGCATCAACCCAACCAAAAAAATCAGAATGTCAAACTGTGTGTTTGATATATTATGACAGTTCCAAATATTGAAAAACTCTCCTAAAATAATGACATTGATTTTTTTCCTATATCTCTACATATTTGGTTGTCACCTGGGTTTGAAAACTTCAGAAATTCACATTTCCAAGCTGTCTCCATCATGAAATACAAGCAATACTCTTGAAAGAGTTTGTGTCACCCTTGGTTTTCCGTGTTTTTACTTTGCCTTCACGTTTTCATTTTGCCCTCTGATGTTTACAGAACTTGGAGTTCGGATTCTCACTGATTTCTTGTAAATAAAGAAATGTTTTCATATTTTGTCCTCTAGGAGGAGTTTCTTGAGTGATGGTGATGTTCACCAACATTGAAGAGATTGAAGAGATGGCGACACCTTTGAGCAATCTCTTGTCCTTTTGTACAGTTGTATATAAGTTGGAATCAAAATAATAAAAGAAAGAGAGAGCATTCCTGCTGACCTCGGATCTCATCCCTGCCTCATCCTTTCATGTCCTGTTGTGACAAGTTTGTTCTGACACAAGTCCTGAAATCTTGGGAATTCTGAGTTGTAAATCTTCAAACAATTCTGAGTGGCAAATCTTCATACAAGGTGATTTTACAGTTAAGAGGACACAACTTTCTGATGCATAACAGAGAGGCATTCCCAATGAGGCAGGATTTTAAAGTTTGGAAAAATTTAGTAGTATTTTCAGTAAAGAAATTAACAATAATCCAGTACTGAGTATTTCCTGATAAGAAATACTAAGCATCATCACAACGTAGTGCCATATTCGAACATGGTCACCTGGCAAAAGAGTTCCCTCAGCAGCTCTGCTGTGCTGGAAGACTCACCCACACATTCCATAAGCTCTTCCAAGGGTGCAAATCCAGCGGGACATCCCCGAAAGCAGCGGCCCCTGTGCGAGTAAAAGCCAGTTTTGCATTTGGTACAAAAGTCTCGGCTGAAGCAGGAGTCACAGTTCTCTATTCTGCATCCTAAATCAAAAGGATCATAAGGAACAAAATGAGACAGCAAAGTTAGGATAAGACTAGAAATGGACTTATAAAGCAATAAAATAGTAAAAGCAGAAATGCTACAATACTGTCACCCTGAAATCCATCTGGTATATAGATGGAATCAGAGATAACTATGTTTACCACACTTTCCTCAATGTCATTCTAACCCTATTTTGTTTTAATCAAACTGTAGATAAAACCCCTAGTTTAAATATATTTGAGTTAATGAAATATTTTTGGAGGAAATACATTCAATATAAATTATTTTCATGTGTAAGTGATTTCAATGAAAGAAGATTCAACAAATTATTTTGGAAGTATGCATGTATTATATGTATTGTCTTCAGTTTATAATTCATCACTGAAAGCAGGATACTTTTTTTTTTTTTTTTTCCTATGAGTAGACCCTATAAATAGCTGAGTGGATGCTTTCATGTAGTATATCTGATGTCTGTGTCTACACACATTCATGTACAAGAAGCCTCAGTCTTTCTGGATTTAACTCCTTTCTATTATTGTGACATGTAATCCACAAAAAACAACCATTGTTAAATGATTAGGAAACATACACCATAACCAATAGAAAAACAAAACAACCAAAACCCAAATGAACCAAACAAACCAACCATTGCCTTTATGAAATAATGTATTTCTCTGAAAAAATTAACAGGAATTTGACCTGCAATAGATGACAGACTCAGGTGTAGGCTTTTCAGAAATATCATATTCCATATTAAAACATGGCAACTTGAAAGTGAATTAGTTATCAATGATCATATGTATACCATACATACCTACAGAAAGTACCAGAGAAAAATATATCAAAGATTAAACAGGATAAGCCATTATATTGGAACAGCAAGGATCATTTTATAATTAATTTTTTAAAAATCTAATCCTTCAGCTAAAAAATTAAATAAACTACATTAACTGTATCCTCTCTTCAGTTATCTGAAGCCACAGCAAGAAGCATTTTTTATTCATGTTGCATTAATTATGTAACAATATAATAATAATTTTGGTAATTCTGTCTTTCATTTATTCTTCATTCTTTTATAATAAATAAAAAGCATGAATCATAAGGTCATTATTCTGAAATAGCAATTAGTAAATATTTCCAATCAACACTTCAAATTTAGCCAGTCTTTATGAAACAGATTTTAATATTTATTCTTGAACTTCAGTAGGCCAATATAGGGCGTCCCACAATACTTAAACAGTGTGTGTGCGAGTGTGAGTGTGTAAAATTCTTTGTTAGCAGCTAGGGAAATATGAGGCTTTTTAGATCAGATTTCTTGTGGCATTGGACAACAAATTAGGCAGATTGAATGAAAAGTAAAATAAATATTTCAAGTGGAGGTGACCTTTGCTTGGTTAAAAGGAATGTGGGCATCAGTTTGAAGCCTTGCCCTGACAAAGATAACCTCTGCTGGCTCTATTTAGACACAACCACACAAAACCTGAATGCTACCAACTCCTGTGTCCAGCATTTTTCAAACGGGCTTCTAAATTTGAGTTCATATAATCAGCACAAGTTGGGCTCCTTGTCCACACTTCAGTTTACAGGAAATTCTTTAGAATAATAATTTCTTTTTCACAAGGGTTGAACCAGTCTCTAAAGAACAGGATCCTGATCAATGCCTTCACAGTGACCCTGCAAAATCACTTTCCTAGATAAATGAATTGCAAGGCAAAACCAACTAGGTGAGCTGCTCTGGAGATGTACCACAATACTTCATTGCTAATCTGGTTTATTACACTCAAGGTATACTGCAAGTATTTTATTAAATGCAACACTTGAGTCAAACACCCTGTGTGTTTAAATATTAAGAAAAAATAATTTGCTTCTTGCTCACCCATCTGAGACACTTAAAAAGACATCAACGTTTTTACAAATCGTGTAGTCGTAACGATGAGATGCAAAACAGAACTTTAAAAGAAAAATCAGCACCTTGCAACCCTCCCTCACATCAAAGTGACACAAGGTATTTTGAACAACATTTTAACTATTGCTTTCAAAAAACATCTTGGGAGTAACATGCTAAAAGCTTTTCTGTGTGTGTGGAAGAAGGACTAAAGGAAAAAACTTTCAACAGAAGTTACTGTTTGATATCATACAGACACGCTCGGCAGGTGGAAGCCAGCCTCACTTTACTGGGGATTCCCTCCATAAAACTATCTCTATTTAACATAAGTACCTATATGAATAACCCATTTTTAAACATTAAATGAATGAATAAATCTTCTTTCAGTTTTGATCATACTTCAAAACTCCCATCTTGTTTGCACTTTCTGCTTTACCTACAATGCCAGTTTCCTTTTGGCTCAAAGCAGAGTCCTTTCTGAAAGAATCCTTTCTAAAATATAATTATCTTTTAAAAGCTTTAGTAGGTGAAGGCTGGGTGGAGTGAAGGTTGGATGAAGGTTGGGTGAAGATTTCAACCAAGACAGTTTATCTTCATTTTTTTCCTATGAAAATAAACTACTCCAAGCATGAAAGGGCTATTATTTAATCTGTATCAGATGCAATTTAGAGGAAAATACTGAAAGAGTATTACGAATACTGTAAGAATTTAGAAATTAAAATATTAATTTGTCAGAGTGATATTAATCATAATGCTTACAGTTACTGATAATTTAACTGATAGTTAAATATCATGATAATGACAATTTAACTGTAGCTGAAGATAAACTAGGAGTCACAACAACCTGACTCTTCTATAATTTCACCAATTCCCAGACTGTCACCATGACCATGACACTCCTTCCAGCTCCTGCTCCCATCCCTCTGCTGCTCACTAGAACAGCCTTGATGCTACAGATCTAACTTCACACTGCCATCCCACAGTGTCCCCTGGCACTCTGCACAGATCTGCCATTGGCCAGCAACACCTCCTGTGCTAATTCTCTCCAGAATTCTTTTGGTAATTGAACCTCCTGACTGCTACAGTTGCAATTACAACAGTCTCAAAGGGTCATATGCTCTACTATACTACATAAGTATAGTTCAAGCAACACCATATTAATGAACTCTTGCTATTTAACACTGTTTAAACAATTAGTTGTCTTTCTTAATGCATTGAATTAACTACACAGGTTTAATAAATGCTCAATTTGTTTAAAAGTTTCTCTTTATCTTGTTTTTACTGAAGGTGAATGCAAGGGGAAATTACAATGTTGGGCCCACCTAGGAGAAAGAGGGAGAACCTAAACAAATAGTCAACCAAAGCTGAAGGGCACTGTAATTTCTAATCTCTGGGTGGTTTCTCCTCCTAAAATTATAGAGGTCACTATGACCACAGACTAAGTTGAAAGATTCCAGATAGTCTTGATCCATTATTCAGTCCAACCACCAAACTGACAGATTTCATCTTACTCTTTAAATTCAGTTCTGTTTTTTTCTCATGAGATTCTCTCTCGTTGGAGCAGTTCAGTTCAAAGTCATTAATTATTAAAAATTTATTGGAAAATTAACAAAGGGTAGCTCATCTCATGGGCATTCTTCTACAGAAGAGATTCAACACTTTCCAAGTTCTTGTCCAAAAGGACTGCATTCTCATACTGCAGTGTGCAAGGTGGAAATCATATCCGGCAGGAAACTCTACACTGATTTCTAGAGACAAGCAGTCTCAAATTTCATGATTCACTGTTACTAGAAAAACAGTCTAGAACTATTTAGCAAATTCTAGGCACACATATTGCTTACATGTAGAAAAGAAAATTTGTCTTGAAATACAAAATTTCCACAATTTTAGAGCTGCTGCACTTGGCTGTGTTATTTAATGTGTTACATTTGGCACTGACCATTTTTGGCTTTTAAAATCAAGGGAATATTTTCCATAAAAATATGTTCTATAGCTTCTCTAACAAAAACAGGAAAGTGTTCCAGTAAAAAATGTTTGAAAGCTTTTGTGCCTATGAAGACATTATTAGGGCAAAAATTATTTCAATTTATGTAATTCAAGCCCTATAACTCCCATAAAGATTTTAACATAACCAAAACTTTTACTATTTTAGCTGAGATAATATTATCTGAGCAATGGAATCTGTAAGCATACCTAAGAAGAGCAAGTAGGAAGAAACCTATTCAGTTTTTAAGGATGTTTATTTCAACTCCACTTCAGTCAACAAAATGTCTGTGTGTCCAAAATGCTTCGTATGTGCAAATCAAGATCACCAAATCAAGGAAAACAAACAAACAAACAAACAAACAAAAAAACCCAAAAAACAACAACAAAACCAAACCCTCAAAGTGATGTATAAATACACCAGTTAGCAGTTACACTAACATAAAAATGTACAATACAAAAATCATCAGATGGGAACCAAGACTGGTCCATAAATGCAACTACATCATTATTCTCACAGAAGGAGACTGTCAAAGGCATGAGGCTGAGATAAACATCAAGTGCTTAACACATACCACTATGAGTTAGACACAACTTGCATTTATGCTTTTCAAAATCAATCCTGTAATTAAGGGGAAAGGGCCACTTTCCAGAATTTGTAAAACAAACAAACAAAAAATTACATTGAATTCACTCTCCACCTTCTGCAATTAACTTTTCTATTTTTTTTTAAGAAAGACAGTACTACAATACAGACTACTTTGCCTTTCTCAGAAGCACAGTACAGGCTAATACAAATAAATTAATCTATTTCTTAAACCTACAAATATATTCAAAAATATTTTCACATGGGGAAGTATTTACAGCCAAGTTTTGAAAGGTTTCAAGTAGACAAGTTGTTGAACTCATAAATGTGTTATTAAAATTAAGGCCAAGGTTCTAAATTACTTTACAGAATGGATGCACAAAGCATATACTGTCTCATTTAAATTTTTATCAAAACTTAACGACCTGGTAGAGATTGGGCAGCACTCTGCAATATTACACAGCGGTTGGGAATATTATATCCATGGAGGCCACACAGAGAATAGGGAGAAAGAGGTGGGATAGCTTGGGATAGGTCCAAGCATGTCCATAAGTGTTCCTCATCCAGCCCAGCCTGCCACTGAGTGACCTCACATGAGATTATGTGTGATGTGAAAACCAGCACACAATTTCTCACAGCTTGGGTGTTCCCAATGACATGGCACAGCAGTAGGGGAAAGGTGCCACACATTTAACAGACACTTGATTATTGCAGGAAACAAAGAAAAGCTATTTCTCACTTCAGGTTCTTATGTCAGGTGGCCTGATTCTGATTAGACTATGACAAAAACATTCTCCCCCTAAACAGGAATTAGAGGTAACAGCAATGATTAATAATCCATATGGGTAATACTCCACATATGAGCACATGGAGAAATCAATATGAACAGGCACAACTGCCAGACAGAGGTGAAATAATATGAGATACCAGAGCACTCATGGATTTTAACAATTGTGTTTCTAGCCACAAACATGCAAACACGGAATCTTGTTGCACATTAGCAGGTTGTAAATTTCCAAATAAAGTGTTTCACTAAAAGTGAAAGGTTGTTTGTTTGTTTTTAATAGTACATCTGTTTTATTAAATTAGCAACACTTACATATTAAAGCATGTCTGGTGTGAGGTGTCTGGTCACCTGAAATTTGTGTGGGAACAAAATATATGTGAAGAAGCCCACTCATATATTAGTGTTTATACTGATTTGTACCTATGTTTTAAATTCATTCTGAA
Source organism: Pycnonotus jocosus (assembly GCA_013400435.1). Lineage (NCBI taxonomy): Eukaryota > Metazoa > Chordata > Aves > Passeriformes > Pycnonotidae > Pycnonotus > Pycnonotus jocosus. Next base: position 160,160 of record VWYP01034494.1, on the reverse strand, counting down.
TCCTTTTTATTTTCATATAGTGGGAATTTGTTTCTTAAAACTAGGCATATCTGCATGAATCATATTTTTTTACATAAATTCTAATTCCAACCCTTCTAATTAAACTCATCATAATAATGGCAACAATAAGAATAGGTCTATTCATCAACTAGTTAATCTGCTGAATGTTATGTATCTCAAAATGAGCTGGGACCTTCTTCACCAAAGATGATCTTGAGATATCCATGAAAATACAACTCTGTTTTACAACATCTCATGTTAAAGACTGAGCATGAATTATGACCTTCCGAGAAAAGTGTTCAAAAGGGTTCAGAAAGTAACTCACTCGAGCATCTGTTCATGTCTGGTGTCCGCAGGCCGTAGTACCCCGAGGGGCAGGAATGCAGGCATTCACCAAACTGCCTCATCCCTTCCCTTCGCAGGAAGAAGAACAACTTGTGTTGGCATCTGATGCACCCATTGTCCTTCGAACAAGATAAGCAACCTTTGCAAATTGGATTTGGTCCATAGTTAGCTGCAAAATAAGATAAATTACATTTAAGATCATTTGAAAAGTATTTTGGCTGGTGGTCCTCTATCCTCTAAAGTGTAACTCATCTTTTGCATAACTACAAAAAGTTTTGAAAGGAGGGTTCTCAAAGTACACTCACTTTCAGACATCTGCACTGGCACTGAATAAAAAGAAATGCAATCTCTACATTTTTAATTGTATGTAGGGCAGTTTAGTGATTTTACACACATTTAAAATACAGGCACAGGCAAGCAGAGACCAAGCTTTATAAAGCTCACAGTACAAAGTTAAATAAAAATGCAATGCTCGATTCTAGTTTGAAGCTGGGGACATAAGCACACAACAGCAAGAAAATATAAGAACTTCAGCACCCTGAAATATGCAGATGGAATGATATGCCCATGGAAATTGAGCAACACCACTAACGTAATTTCTGATTTGTGAAGCGAGCAATACTCAGAGTACAGAACCTCTGCAGAACAGGTAGAGCACCAGCAACGTGTGCTGCCCCCTCACTCTCAGGGTCCTAGAACAGCTGTCTCCTTGCAGACTCCTCTTGATCAGATATCAAGACAAGCTTTTCAAAAAAAAGAGAAGCATTTTTAAGTTTTATGAGTGTTCTTCTACTTTTTTTTTTAGCCAAAATGGGCTGAAAACCATATGCACAGACATTACCAAAGGAGCACAGTAGTGCAAGTTACCATTTTAGGTCACCAGCTGCTGTGCATTCAAGTCTGTGCTCTGATTTTGTTGGATTATTTTCTTTTTTTTCTTTTAAATTATTTGGCTGATAACTACAACACAAACTTCAGCCACATCACTCTTTGTTCTCAGGAGCTTTTATTATCCTGCCGTTCTGCAGAGTTGCAGAACACTTCTTTGTCCCCATGGGCTGTCAAGTCCTCCTCAGGTGCTGGGTCAGCACAGTAGGTTAGCAGAGGGAGGATGACTCATGACATTCCTGAAACCAGCATAACTTTGCAAGTCTGTTTTAAATATTAAATTGGCTAGAGGACTTCACAGAAATTTGCCAGTTCAAACCTGGTTTACTGAAAACAAAAGAAAAATATTATGCAACAAAGGAAAGTGTTTTTGGGGTCTCAAGAGGTTTTTAATAAAGGCCACCCAGGGAGCAGCTCACCAAAAGGGCCTATGTTTAATTGCTAATTTTTTAAACATTTTAAATTATTCACACCCTTATGTGGTGATCTGGTAGTTTTACCTTGTACAGCTGGATAATTGAGGTTGTTCAATGGATGACTTCACCAGCAGAGTCATGGAAAAAAACAAGGAAAAGCCCACCACCCTCTGGAACCAGTAGCTGATAAGCTTTACTCTCACCTTCACACATCTGCACACCACATTCCCATTCCCTCTTTGCTCCCATCCCCCACACAGGACTCACTGAGTTCGACGTGACAGCATTCAACTCCGATCTTGTACAAACAATCCTAGTGGGTGACAGGCAGGACAAGAAGAGAAGCAATCTGGTGGGAAACTGCTCAGTCAGTGGGACACTTTCTGAGTGTTGGAGTCCTCTGGTATGAGTCTCACTAAGTGAGATCCTCTTGATGAGAAAAAGAGTCCTTACCCTTCATGGTATATGTATGATTCCTCAGCACTGTGTTAACCCTTTTGTAATGAGACATCCTAACAGACCAACTGCCTTACACTCCTTAAACAGTTCCCATCTCCTGTTGCCTAGAACACTTGAGATATCACTTTTCCTACACTTTATCTTGTAACTATTTTCATTTCCAACCCACTTCTTCAAAGACATTCAAGAAGACAAACAAACAAGTGATGAACTAGGCATGGATGCATCCCTCCTCTCACTGTCAGCAGGGATTGCCTTACTGTAACCACATCAAATTATATGTGACCATGCACGCCAAAGCAATTGTTGCTTAACACATGGTGGGCAATCCTATAGACTTCTGATTTCTCTTTTAGTCTCCTTGGATGTCACTCTCAGTAAATCTTTACCCTCAGCTTATTCAAGGCTCCCCAGAGAAGCCTGTATTATAACAAAAGAGTTATAAGGAACAAAGCAAAAGCAAGGATGCAAGATACCTGAATTTACTCACTACTCAGAGTGGCTTTTGGAGTTCAAAACAGCTGAAATCATGTATATGATTTTGACTTAGTGTCAGGCCAATTGCTGAATAGCATGAGTATAGCTAAAGGCTACTATATACATATAAATATATATATACATATGTACATGGACATATATATATGGATACAGATAAATGCTATACATATGGATATAGCTAAAGGGAAAAAAACAGTAGGCCTGATAGCAACAGACAGGGTGAAACTGTCTCAAAGGGAGAAAAAGGTCCTTCCACAGGAGTTAGCAGGGCTCACTGAAAGAGCTTTAAAGAGATTTGAAGGGGGAAAAGGATAAAACAAGGCTCACTGAAGTCTGAGAGCAGTAAGCCAACACCTGAGGGAAAGGGTACTAGCAAGGTCTGTGTCTGCTGTCTCAGTGGAGGTAGGGGTGGTTTTGGCTCTCTAGAGCTCAGTGGTGGTGAGGATAGGGTTGAGTGTTTGTGAGTAAGAACTGGGGGAAGGCCAACAAGGCAGGTATCATGGTGGGGATCTGCAACAGGCCCCCCCCAGCCAGGAGAAAGAGGCAGATAAAATATTCTCTAAGTAGCTCGGAGAAGTTTAGCAATTACTCACCCTTGTTTTCATGGGGAGCTTCAGCTTATCAGATGTCTGTTCAAAACACAGCAGAACAAAAAGGAAAGAGCCTAGGAGATTCCTGGAATGTGAGCACACATAACTTCCTGGGTGGGCTGGTGAGGGAGCAAACTAGGGAAGGCAACTGCTGGACCTGTTACTGGGGAATGGAGGAAGACTTGTGGGGGATGTGATGGCTGGAGATCACTATGCCCATCTTGGGCACAGTGAACACCAAATGGCAAGGCTTTGGTTCTTGGTGAAGAAAGGGGGTCATCAAAACCTCTACCTTGGGGGAACAGTGTCCAAGAAGGCTAAAAAGTCTTCAAGGAAATCCTAAAGACATAGGAACAGGCTGGTGCCACATGCCGAAAGATGATCCAGGGGGAAAGGAGACTAACTGAACAGAGAGTTTTGGCAGAAACTTGGGGAAAAAAGCAGAGTTTACAACCTTTGGAAGAAGAGGCAGACAATTCAGGAGGACTCCAAGGATATCATGAGGTTCTGCAGGGCAAAAATTACAAGGGCTAAAGCACAATAAGAACTCCACCCGCTACTTCCATAAACAACAGTAACAATATTTCTATAAATACACTAGCAACAGCAGGAGAGCTAAGGAGAATCTCCCTTCCTTATTGAATGTGGGGAGAAACACAGTGACAAAGGATAAGGAAAAGGCTGAGGTACATATTATCTTCTTTTCTTCAGTCTGTAACAGTAAGAAGAGTAGTCTTTTTCTGGTACCCAGCTGCCTGAGCTGAAAGGCAGGGACAGGGAGCACAATGAAGCCTTCATAATCCACAGTCAGCAACACCACTTAGACCCATACAATTTTATGTGGATGAAACCCACAAAAGGATACTGGGGAAGCTGGTGGAGGATCACTTACTGGTCAGCCAGGGAGGTCCCAGCTGACTGGAGGTTGGCCAATGTGATGTGACACCCATCTAGAAGATGAGTCAAGCAGAGGATAAGGGAACTACAGGCCCATCAGTTTGACCTCAGTGCTGGGGAAGGTCATAGAGCAAATCATCTTAAGTGCCATCATGCAGCACACATGGGACAAGCATGTTATCAGGCCCAGCCAGCATGATATGAAAGGGAGGTCCTGCCTGACTGAGCTCATCTTCCTCTACAACAAGATGATCCACATAATAGATGAAGGAAGGGCTGTGGATGTTTCTACATGAACTTGAGTAAAGCCTTAGACACCACTTCCCTCAGCATTGTTCTGGAGAAACTGGCTGTTCATGGCTTGGATGGGAATACTCTTCATTCAGCCAAAATCCAGGCTGGATGACCAGGCTTAGAGAGTGGTGGTAAACAGAGCTGGCAGCTGGTCACCAGTGGTGCTCTCCAGGGCTGAGCACTGGGGCCAGCCCTGTTTAATGTCTTTGTCAGTGATCTGGATGAGGGGACTAAGGGGACCCTCTGTCAGTTTGCAGATGACATAATAAGTTAGGCAGGAGTGTTGATCTGCTGGAGAGTAGGAAGGCTCTGCAGAGGGATCTGGATCTATGGACTGAGGCTGAATGTAAGTTTCAGTAAGGGCAAGTGCTGGTCCTGCACTTGGGTCACAACAACCCCAAGCAAAGCTAAAGGCTGGGGAAAGAGTGGCTGGAAAGCTGCTCAGTGGCTGAACACGAGCCAGTGTGTGCCCAGGTGGCCAAGAAGGCCAGTGACAACCAGGCCTGTGCCACAAATAGTGTGGCCAGCAGGACCAGGGCAGTGACTGTACCTCTCTACTGGGCACTGGCAAGGGCACACCTCAAAACCTGTGCTGGGTTTTGGGCCTCTCATTACAAGCAAGACACTGAGGTGCTGGAGCATGTCCAGAGAAGGGCTGTGTTGCTGGTGCAGGGTCTGGAGCACAAGCCCTGTGAGGAGCTGCCAAGAGACCTGCGGTTGTTTAGCCTGGAGAAGAGGAGGACCAGGGAATACATCACTCTCTACAAATACCTGAAAGAAAGTTCTAGCAAGGTGGAGTTCAGTCTCTTCTCCAAAGTAACAAGCAATAGGATGAGGGAAAAAAGCTTCAAGTTATGCCAGGGAGGTTTAGGTTGGATATTAGGAAAACTTTTTCCATGGAAAGGGTTTTCAAGCCTTGGAAAGGGTTCCCAGGGAAGTGGCTGAATCTCCATCCCTGGAGTTATTAAAAAAAATGTGTAGATGTGGTGATTATGGACATGGTTTAGTGGTGGACTTGGCAGAACTGGGTTAATGGCTGTATTCAATGATCTTAGAGGTCTCAGCACAGCAAATTGGCTGTACTGTTATCACATACAGCTTTCCCAGTTTGCCTATAATTGCTCTGTGAAGAGGAAGTGAACACCTCCACCTTCAACAGAAACATCTATACACTTCCTTTTTAATTTCTTCATAACTTCTTTCTTTTTCCCCTCTATATTTGTTTGCAAGAAAAAAATAACAAGCTTATAAAACACGGTCTATCACATTCCAGATTACTGACTGCATCACATGCAATGTAAAACATCGTGCTACTCATCCTTATTTCAACCCTGCTTGGGCTGAAACCTCCTCATGTCTGTGTGCCAGGCAGGCAGGTCTCCTCCAGCCAAATCCCTCATGGAGACTTGCTCCTTCCACAAGGCCCACAAATGTTAACCAGTTGTCAGAGTGCTGCTGTCATCACACGATAAAACTGAAAATGCACACATGCTGTAAGTTAGCACCATCCTCTGGCTCTCAAAGCACATGATTGCCCTGGTTCTCTATTAAGATTGTAAGGTCCTTGCAGCAGGAGTAATGTTTTGTACAATCATATAAGTGTGTACACGGGTATGAACACTGCATATAAACACAAGCACACACCTTAATACAGGTAACACATTTTCTATTCCTTCTGCTTCTACAACTACAGTCCAGAGCACCTCTATAGTTAAAGAAAGAGCATTTACAGACTTGATTCCCCATGCCTATATTTTAAATCTGGTATTAAATTTGCCAAGTTTCAAAAGGTTACTTGAGAACACAGACTAGTACCCAAACACTGAATGAAACACTTCTGAACCCTAAGGGTGTTCAAATTTTCATGGTTTGGATCCATATCAAGTAAAATCAAATGTCAGCTAATTACTTTAACTCTTGTCTAGATCAAATGTATTTAAGCCACATTGCTGAAGAAGTTTTAAATGAGTTGTTATGACTATTTAAAATCACAAGAGAATCAAAATGAGTCTAGCCTGTTCCCCACAAGAATACAAGTTGTTCTGTAAGCAAGAGAACTTAGAGCATTTGATTTTCTGTGATCTTACTGTCCTGCAGCCCATACTACAACTGCTTCTAATTTGTGTCCTTCTTATATACCCATGTGTTGGGTGCCACAAAGCTCTTTTGAACCTGGTGCTTCAGCTCACCACAAGAACCTGGTATTTTTATGCTTCTGTAAAAACCAGGCTGAAATAGGCAAATGAATCCAAAACCAGTTGGAGAAAGAGGAGATTCTGGCAGAGAAACAAGCAGTAAAGTCACTCCCTAATAAGCATTTCTTTGGAGAGCCAGGCTAATATGCTCACTATGTCCCTAATGTCACTTGCTATCTGGTCGCTGCCTCTCTCTTTGGCAGTCTCTGGTCTTTTGAGCTCTCTGAAGTCAGAAAATGAGCTGGCTGATTCAATGGCCAGCTTAATGACTCTCTCACCCTAACTGGGATTGCAGCCACAGGAATGCTGGTAACTGGATTTTAGTACAGATCTAGCAGAAATGTCTCCAAAACACTTACCACTGTAAACATGAGATGTGCAGATGGGACTCAGAGGAGGTGAGGAACTAAAAGACCACTACAAGTTGCACGTATTGCAAAACAGCAGATTTCATAATCCTGAATTCAGGTAATGCTTTGAAGATATCCCATACATATCTCAATAAAATACACCTGTGCTTGGCTTATGTCTTCAGCGGCACCAAGGAACTGAACGAAAAATACAGCCCTATAGATAAACCAATACCACATAGACACTAAGACTCTAACACTGCAAGTTCACTACAGCTGAAAAACATCTGAGTAGCTATGAACAGAAGCTGGCCAAGAAAAATACCTATTTTTCATTAGAACTCTGTAAAAGCAAAAGTAAGTTTTAGGCAGAAAACTTCAGCTAGGGAAAAAAAAAAGACTAGTTTGTTTCTGGTAATTATCTTTAAGAGAATTTAAAAATTCAAGGTCAAAGGGGATTTTTATGAAGAATTAGGCCAATGCCCCGTACAAAGAAGCCACAGAACTTTTGCTTTACTGAAACATATCATTTAAGAAACCATTCAATCTTAATTTTTAAATTGTCAGTGGTAAGGAAACCACCACAACCTTTGTTAAGATATCATAGGGGCTAATCACTCACACTGTTGAAATTGTGCAGTGGAATTTTGAACTTCAAGGACCAACCACTGGACCTTTTTATATCTTTGCCTGCCAGTTTGTTAACAGTTTTTCAACATTTTTTTTCCCCAGTGCAGACCCTCTGATCAGGTCAAGTTCTAGCTTTCTCATGGGTAAGATAAACAGAACAAGATTCCAGAAAGTCTCACCACAAGGCAAAGTAACCAGTACTTTGATCAATCCCTGACAATTCTATCAACAGGCTTATGGATACTAAAAAAAAGCTCAGCATTGGAAAAGCAACTGTACTGACACCAAATAAAGACGTGATACAGCTTCTCTACTTTTCCTATATTTTACTCTCCTGAAACATTCATGTGTGATGTAAATTGTTTTGACCATGAAGACATTGTTTCCCGAGTACCATGCTGCACTGGGTAGGATGCAGCCATTTTTTGTTACATAGGAGATCACTCAGTGTTCTTTCTCAACACTCAGGATCGTTTTCTCTAAAGTTTTCCACAACTGAGAAAACGCACGTTCCCCACCTTCCCCTGAAGACAGATTAACTGTGGGGTGGCATTTCACTTAAATCAGTTCACTATAAATCTCATCAAATTTTGCTTGTGACCAATTTTGCCTGGTTATTATGCCTTCACTTCCTTTGAAGGTCTTCATTATATTTTCCATATCACAATTTTATGCTTAGACTACTCTCACTTATCATCTCATTTTATTATCTCATTATTGATAATTCATTATTGATATAATGTCCTTCTGGTTATTCTAGTGTAGGCTTCCAAGAGACTTGTCTTCATTCCATCTCTACTCAAAAGACAGTGGCATTTTATTCCACTTCCAAATCAAAACATTTTACTGTTGCTACATAGCTATCCAGCTGAATCATTTCAGAATTTTCTGTATGGTTTTCCTCACCACCATGACATGGAGAATCACTATGAGGATCAGTTTCATATTCTCCTTCACATCCTGGCAAGTCTCAAGAGGTCACCTACATGTTGAGATATTCTGCAATATTTAGTGATTCTAGGCCTTAGAACCATTGCATACCAAGTTCAGAAGTCTAATGACATGTATGTTTGTTTCAGGATGCTTTGCTGGTTTCAGGATGCTTTCTTACTTAGATGTTTTGATAACATTACTGGTTTTCTTTCCAGCTGAGATGAACTGCTACTAACAAAGGTATCTCAGCCATATTTTTTTATTTGACCATCTAGAGCTTTTGAAGGTATCTCTCATAGTTCACTTTCTGGATATCTACTGTCATCTGGAAACATTTAACTCTTCTTGTCCTCTTCTGTCCACTGCTCACAGTCTACCAATCATCACTTGCCTTAACACTACTGAATGTTGCTTCCTACTTATATTTGGGATGTGAATTCTCTTCCACAATTTCTCTCTATTTAGTTCCTAGATATTTCCCCTTCCCCTGAAAATGGTGCAGCCTGGTTGCTCAGACCTCTTGTATATCCCCAGTGTTCCCTGCTAATGGTACTTGTCTTTCTAGTATGGAAATCCAGAGCTGTCATCAATTTACATTTTATCCACAGGAAGATCATTCTGTCTACAGGATGGAAAAAAAAATACAGAACATCTGCTGCAGGTCACAAACACCACCCCACCACCTGCCTTCCTAAAAAACAACTACAGAAATAGCCAGAGAGAGGAAAGTGTCATACTCCCTGTTGCAATGCCTTAGGAAATGTTAGCTTCTACTGATATTTTCTGTTCACCAACTCACCAGTTTTATTCTAGGTCTTCCTATTCTAACTGAGAGTAATTGAACACACTTGAAACACTGGTGATAGAAGGTCCAAGTATCACAATCACAGAGTACACTCAGAGACAAAAAAAAAGATAAGATAAAATAAAATAAAATAAAATAAAATAAAATAGTAAAATAAAGCAAGCTCTGCTCCACTGTGTTTATGTAAACAGGATAGCTAAAGAGCTTGTCCAGAAAAAAAATTAAAAACAGCAACCAAGCCTTACCAACCAATTGGTTCACAAATACCACTCATAGGCCACTTCTTTTGAAGCCTAGTTCCCCACCCCTTCCCCACCAAGTACTCATTTTGGTATCTGAAAGTCTTACATGATGCATGTAAGATACATGTGCATGTTGCCAATCCCATTTCTGAATTTTAATTTATAGGCCAATCCATTTCATACACAGTAAGAAATTGCATTACTCCAACAAATGAACCAGCTGCTTCTTTTAATCAACTGAAGTTGCTGATTTGTAAAGTGGCTCCTTCAGTTTTCATCACACTGAGAAGAGTCCTTCCAAGATGATCTCTGCTTCACCTCCTTATGAGTTGATAGATTGATGCTTTTTTAGAAACTCTATAGATCTAACAGTGCTGAAACATCGGCAATATTTGCCAATTGTGTACTATTTGCACAGCTCCGGGCAGTTTTGCCTACTCCAAATCCCAAAAGTCTTTTTCTTATGTGGCATCTTCATTCTCTGTAAAAATATTCATGATATAAGCTTTGCATAAACTCCCACCGGGTTTTAGGATATTTTATAAGTCCCAGATAATATGATGAAATGTCAGTAGCTTCATGTAGAGTAACCTCAAGAAATTCCAATCATAAAACTCAAGAGGACTTTTAACATGCAGTACTTTTGAAGGATAACTTGTCTCCCAAATGCTGTTATTTAGATTTTACATTAATTACACTTCCTCCTTTTTACATGTCTAGAGAGTAAAATGTAGAAATCCCACAAACCACTCCTTAAAAAGAAGCTGCTGTTCTTCCTCGAGCTCCAGCAATTCAGACAGGGAGGGAGAGCACCTCAATCTCTGACTTTGGCCACAGCACAAATTATTTATATCTGATGAAGACTGCACAAATCAAGTAATGGGACAGAGGCCAGAGAGCCAGTCTGCTCTACCCCTCAGATCTACCCCACTGTTCACCTCTCTCTGAAATGCCCTTCATGCAGTGATGAGGTTCTTGTCTTTGGGCAAAGAGGGCTAGGGGTAAAATAAGTGGATATTTAGAAGTTACATTCACATTCACAATATAAGTTATAACATTATAGAAATTACAGAGTAAAATACAGCTGGTGCTCCCTGGCTGGAATGCTCCACAATAACTCCCCACACACAGGATGTGCAACCAAGAGGGATGGAATGGAGGATGGAGCAGAGTGGAGACACCACAGCCAGGCTCTGCAGAAATCCTTGCAGGGAGGGGAACTCGGTGCTACTCTGCAGCTGATAAACTACACAGCACCAGGGGAGACAGGAGAAGGTGTCCAGCTGCTGAGTCAGCAAGTGTGGTGAAAATGCTCTCCTCGGATGAACTTAGTTCATTGTGACCTAATTATAATATTAATCTCCATCCAAAGTTACCCAACTCCAAGATATGATGACCCCTCACTAAACACATGCTCTGTACTTTTTTTACAGTATTTTTAAGAGCAAAGCAGGATAATTTTACACCACTCAGTAACACAGGTATGTATGACTAGAGCCACTCAAGCTCCACCTAAGCATAAAGAAATAGTGAGAATGGGGAAATGTCAGGGAAGACTCTCTCATAACTGCTGGGACCAGTTAACGGGCTCAACCTGTGTTCCCCCTCACAGGGACACCTGTTGGGTAAGAACCATACCTCATGCACACTGAATACTTCTATTGGGGATTAGCAATAATTGCTTTGAATACAATTCTGCAGTCAAATACTATCACTGGCAATCCTCAATTCTTAATCTGTCACAATTTCATATTAATAAAGAGTGTTATCCTGTAAACTGTTAGTGTTGAATTCTTCACAGGCACAAGCAGTCACCAGCAGCAGGTAACACCCTCAAATAAAGTGGGAAGGCCCACTGAGGGGTCTCCTTCTGGCTGTTGGTGTGTGTCCCTGTGTAAGTCAGTCAAACCACCCTCTGATCCAGGACTGTTCAGTGAAGGGTCCCAGTACTGGGACACTGACAGACTGGTTGGGAACAAGGGGTTCAGCTTTCCTGGGACACCGACAGACAAACGAAATACTACGGGTCAAGGAAACCTCCTCACACTAAGGGTTGAGGAAATCTGCTTTTTTCATGGGACACTGGCCCAGCAGGCTGGTTTCATGAAAGGACAGCTACAGCTCCCCTCCATCAGGCCACCAGGCAGTAACTCAGCAGTCTCAGCTCTGCTGCAGACAGTGTGTGTCTCACCAGGAGCGTGTCTGCTGAAGAGCCCAGCTGCTCAGACAGCCTGCACAGAGCTGACCTTAAACCATCTACAGCAGAAATTGTGCACTTTCAAAACCAAATTCTGTGTCCTTCCAAACAGGTTTTTGAAAAATCACATTCCTCAGCTGAGGATTTCTCTCTTTTTCACTTACATCTACTATGTCTTACCCATGTATGAGGCACAGGAGCTCTTTCTAGGTTTTGTATATGGGAAGAGATATGCAGGGAAGATAGTACATGAAAACCACTATGCTCCCCAGATTATTTCAAGGGGGTGTTTTATTTGCCTTCCATTGAAAATAAATTTCATTGGGAAGCATGAGCGGATGATCAAGCTAAGGCTGCTAGTCACATTTCTAATACAGAAAAATAGTCATGCTTCTTCTGGAAGCTAGAAGAAGTCTAGAAATCTAGAACCTAGACTTACCATACCTTGGACCAACTCTTTATATATAGTGCTGGTGTGAAAGCTGAAAAGGGAAACAAAACTTAAACCAACAAACACTCCTTTACTCTTTCCTCATAACACCATGACAGTGGGGAGGCCTGGCCTGTGGAATCCACAAGGCAGTGGTTTTTCACCTCTCAGATGGTTAAAAGTCACTTGGACACCATTCTCAGACTTTTCAATTTCAGATTCCCATGCTATAGTCATTCAGAAATGCAGAGGCTGTCACAGCCCATTCCTTAATTACAAAATTGCAAAAAATGCATTTTCCCATGTACATATTCTTTGCCACTATCTGCAAGCACACTCAACACAAATTTCATCCAGCATATTGCTGGTGCAAATCAACATCTGGGACACAAATCCTATTGGAACAAAGTCCCAGGCATTTTAAAAAAATCACTTTTTTCCAAGTCTTTTAATATCTAGAATATTTCAGCTAGCTGCTATGAATAAGATTCATCTTAGCATGCAGGTGAATAAACAGAGATTTAATTTTTCCCCTTTGATGGTGGGTTTACCCTGTCTTCTATTGTAAGTTATAACTTTTCCAAGCACTGAAAACTGCAGGGATCCAATGTAGAGGCATTCCAACAAAAACACAGTTCAAAATCCAGATCCACCCAAACCACAGAAGACAAAACATTACTGGTAGCACTGAAGCTATCGATGTGAAGGTCCAGAACACTCTGCTTAAGACACAAAGTACAATGATATACAAGAAGACTTTATGCATGATGGATGATATTTCACTTCACCTTTTTATATTTTTATCAAAAAATTCCTAAAAAAGTAGAAAAGATTGAGGAACAGAAAAAAACAAAAGTAGTTAGAGAAGGAATTTAAGTGAAGTCTTTCTTTTCACTTCCCAGAAGATGAAATGAAACATATTTTAAATGTCATAGATACCAAATCTGCACTCATACAGAAATTCCAGAAGAAATAAACAGAAGCAAAGACTAAGTAGTTATTTGCATTATATTTGCAATATAACTATTAGGTACCAGCAAACTAATGACTACACCTTAACTATTGACACTGTCACATTTTATTGTTCAACAGAACTGGCACATAAAGGAAATGACAAAGGAAACAAATAAATGCCTGATTGCAATTGTAGATCTGTAACAATGAAGAGCATGCCTTAGTTCTCCAGATCATACAGCAGTGAACACACTGCTTAGTGTTTCATAAATACCAAACATCTGAAATAGTGAACAGCATGTAAATGGAGGTTTTGCTTTTTTTCCTTTTTGGGAACATATTAAATGGAAAGGTACAGAAAGTGGTAGCCTCTAGGAATTAAGAAATTCAAGGTTTAGATAGCTGTGAATAGTCTGGAAGATTTCATGTCCTTAGATATAAGTAGCCAAGTAGAGAACTTTAAAATGCATGTAAGGTTCTATTCACAGTATCAGAAGTTTTGCAGAAGGGATGCTGCACAGCTCTTCACATTGAGCAAAGCTTACTCTGAGTTAAGCTTCAGGGAGGGCCTGTACAAGCAAATCTGCCAAGACGTCCAAGCCTGATGGAGGGAACTGGGGTTTCAGGCTAGGCATCATAGGTTGAGAATGATGCTTTGACCACACAGAAGAAAATTGCTCCTCAGAGCATTGTGGAAGACTAAGCTGGTAGTTTCCTGGTAGATATGATTTGTCTGAAGAGAAACTGAGCTGGGCACTGTGTAGCTGCAGCACTGCATCTCCTCAGTACAGCAGCTGGCACAGAGTAGATAATGATTATGTTTGCACTAGAAAACTGAGAGCACTTAAGGTTCCATGTTGTCTTCTAGGGCTGAATCCATCACAATTTAAGTAGAATTTTTGTCAAAATTTTCCTGAAGCACTAGCCAGAGAGGAAATACTGTCTTATCCTTGCCCAGGAAGGAAATTCAAAGCTACATAGATGCTTGGTGACTCCAAGAGTTACTCAGTTTGAGTAAGTCCAGGACTCCAAGTGGTGTCACAACACTGCTCAACAGTTAAACAAAGGCACACCCATTTCAGGCCCCAAGTACAAAAAACCCAATTAACCTGGTCTGGCACCACACCCGACCCTGCTTTGAGCAGGAGATTGCTAAGGGAAGTCCAAAATCCTGCCAGAGGTCACTTCCACAGGACTCACCCTATGGTCCTACAACCTGCATGTGAATCATCAGATTTCACTTCCTGCCTGAATAAGAAGGCAGCTTGAGCTACATGAAGTGAAACACACTTTGATGGAGGAGGAATAGATAACAAAGCACATGAGGAGATGCAAATTTTTATGGATGTCCAGGTATATTCCTTTACACAGGAGTTCCCATGGAGATACAAGTATCGACGAATGAAGGAGAAACAAAGCATTTTAGAAATGTGTTGTAACTGCAAATAAGGTAACAAAAAGAGTATCTTCACAGCTGGAAGTAGTACCTTTTCCCACATAAAGTGAGTTATTTTGAGACAAAAATTGCTTACCAGAGGAAAAGACCTATAGGTAGCAATGCAGCTCAGCTCAAATGACATGAAATTCAGGAAAGAACAAGACACTATCCTCTACTGGCTAACAAACTGCTAACAATTCCCCACAGAGATACCTCTTGAAAAGAGTATGAGACATGTAAGTTTATAAATTACAGTCTCATACTGCAGAGCCCAGCCAATATCCTTGAAAGGTTACCAACTTTGACATGCAACCAGCAGATACAGCTTCCCAAGAACGAATTATTTTTCTTCCTCTGAATGATCAGAGATTGACTATAATGAAGGGGAAATAATATGCTAGATCAAAACTCGAGTCTAATTCATATATGTCTCCAACATACTCAGAGTCAAGCTAGTTATCAGATTACATACAGAAAGGAATTTTCTTCCATCAATCAGCTCAGACTTGCAGCATGTGGCATGGTTTACTATCTGGGACTATCTGAGCAATTTTCATTTAGTTAATTCTCATTTTTCCAAGGACCAGAAGTGGTTTGTGGCTGCTTGGTCACTGCTGTAGTCTGAGACACATAGTTCAGTAAACTTTGAATTGGAGTGCTTTGTATTAGTTTGACTCTTTAGTCTGTATACATGTGAGTAAAAGGTAATAATGTCTGACAATGTATTTTAGTAATAGTCCTTCCTGGTTGTAACAAAACAAATTACAATATGTTAAATCACTTTATTTTTTATTCCTTTTTATTACAAAGGCTATATCTCTGAGAGGAGGAATCAACTAGCTCAGTGAGCCCTCAGTTTGGGATAAGACACACAAATTCAGGCAATAATTTGGGCATAGCTATTTCTATGACTTGGGTAAATAATTTTCTCACTCTTTCCTCTTTCTAAAAAGTGAGATAATAGAACTCCACTACCTCTGAATGGAAGGAGGGTCAATGGCTTAAAGTAAGAAGTTACATGGACTTATATTTTCTTTTAAAAAGATAGGGAAGATTTCCATCTATTAAAAATGGAAAAATTTCATTTCTGGAGCATTTCATAAAAGAGAAATTATTCCTCCAAAGTTCTCCTATCAGTTCTCAAAATATTTCATTCTAGAGACTACAGACATACAAATTACATAAGCCACTGAAAAAAAACAGCTATTGAAAACTGCAGAAAAATGTTCCAATGAGGCACTGAAAACCTGGCAGCTAAATAGATATTCAAACAGGTTTTTTTTCAGGATTGCTGTACATGAACAGACTCCAATCATTTCAATTAAGACTGTAGAAGTCAGGAGCGCTCCAGTTTAAGACTCCTGGTACAGTTTTCTGAATGATGTTTGTTGGTAGTTTTCCAGAAAGAAAGGATAGTGTAGCACAGCCTTGGAGCAACTATAGCCTTTAACTCAACCTGCTCGTGATTACAACTCCCATTTAGAGACATTTTGACTCAAAGTAATTAGCTGGAAGAAAGAAAAATTCTCTTCCCACTGAAAGTATATGATATGTGTTTTCTGTAAAGACAGGCAAAAACTCTTTCTCAAGAAAGCCTGTGGCTAGCCGAAAGAGCATCTGAATAAAGAAAGTCCTAGCCACACAGTTATTTAACAAGAGAAGCCTAAAAATTGATAGTACTAAACATGCTCTCCTATTTTTTTGTCTGAAGTCTCATATTAAGACCTAAAAAAAAAAAAAAAAAACCAACAACAAACCAAACCATTATTTATTCACAAAACTATATGTAATAAAAAACCCCTCTGTGTGGGTATGTCTCAGCTCTAGAACAAGAAGTCAAAATGAAAACAAATTTACTTCATTGCATGTGAAATGAAAGCTTGTGTACTGGGAAGGAGAGTGCACTCAAATGACCCCTAATAAACCTGTTTTTCTCACAGTTATTTGATAGGAAAAAAGCAATATACTTAAATTAATTTCTCACTTTGTAGCTCATACTTAGTTGAGTTTCTAAGATTTTTAGAGGATATTTGTAACACAGAGCTGCAGCTAAGAATCATAAGGACATTTTCATCTCTACCACCAGAGGCATATTTTTAGGAAGTCATAACACAATTTTGCATCTGTAAAAACATCATTAAACACATTTATATTCAAATGTCTATTTGAACACTTTATTTTAAATGAAACCTAAAGATACATAATCTCTGTGGTATTGGGGTTTTGTTTGCTTTTATTATTTTTCTGACAGTGTGAAGTATGCAGAAAACAAGCTATTTGTTGCTTTCCAGTATATTTTTAAGAAATTTAATAAATTATGCAGTTAGAATATTCTTTAAAGAGCTCCTCTCCAAAATGTGACTGCTAAACCAACAAAGTGGTGTTCCACAGTTGAGTCTCAAGGACTTGCCATAATAGTTTGCTCAAGTTATGAGCATGTGTGTGGACCTCTGTACATGCACACATATACACATGCATTTATACTCCAAAACCAGCCCCACAAAACAACTAATTAAACAGCATCATAAAAAGGGCTTGTAATGCCCTCAAAGGTTTAGTACTCCCTATGCTTTCTTTTAAACTACTTTAAAAACATGGGCTTCATAATTAAAAGATGTCAGTAAAAGAAGAATACAGGTTGCAACTTTATTTCATTGTTCTTGAAATATACAAGAAATTTTTTGTCACAATGTTGACTCTGCAAAGCCAACAAGACAAAAAACCACCTTTTAACACTATGGAGCTAGAATGACAATGAATACAAGAATGACAGAGAATGAATGCACAGTCCCATGAAAGATCTTTTCTTATACAAGATTTTTTTATATTTACAAGGTTATATATATAGATTTATATTATCTCTTTTTTTAATTTTGAAATCATCATGACTCAACATAGTACTATTCACTGTTACCTAAACATCCATATCCTGCAGATTACAATCATTAAGATACAGCATGACCCTAAACGTGAGGCAACTCCTGATTTTCATGCCCTCTTATGCCTAATAAGTAACATCACTATCTCCTTATAGTCAGGGTCTTGGGACAAGGCTCAATGGTCCAGCTCACTGAGATCAAGCATGTGGCCTCTGCTCCACAAAGGGACACGGATGGAAGCACCAAGCCCTGCACAAACAGCAACTGGCAGAGGCTCCACGTGGAGCTGTGAATTCTGAGTCTGCACCACTGCCCCACACGGGGCATTACAGGCAGCCAGTCAAGAGAAGTTTGTGATTACAGTCAATCCTTTACCGACCTCCAGCTACTACCTCTTTCCACCCGAGCAGGAGCATTGGCCCATGTGATTCTGACCCTGAATTTGGCACAAACCAAGATCCAAGCTAACTTTGAGGCTGTTTTCCTTTTAAAAAAACATAACTTACATTTGCCTGAACAAAAGATGAAATAGATAAGTATCTGATCACAGTAAAAGATAAAGTAGTTAATTCAGAATTTCCATGGCAAATGCAGGAGAGATACCAGGTGTGATTATCAGAGTCAAATATTTCATTGCAGCCAAAGGAGAAAACTGGATCCTGAAAACAGCTTCCCCTCTCTGCAAGCTTTCTGTAGGGATTGTTTGATGATGCAGTGCAGTCAGGTCAGACTAGGATTCTGGCCAAAACATATCAAATCTCCTGACAAGAGGGAATGAAAGGGGAGAGGGAAGAGGGATATATATATACACACATTAATATATGTAAATAATGGCACCTTACTATGCCGATTCTCTCCTTCTCCACTCCTCATATGCACATATCACCATTCCCCATGGAGCTATTAAACTCACTGTACAGCCCCTTAAAATTACTATAACCATCTGACTTTTATAACTTCCCACTCCAGGCTTTCATTAACCCCATACTCACTTAATGCCAAGGCTTCCTTCCTGGAGCACCAAGGCTCTGTGTGGAGTCCAGCTGGTGAGTCAGGAGACATTGTAAATTGGAAGAATGTGCTGGAGCTACTTAAAGTTGTGGTGAACCAAAGGAAAAGGACCAATTGCACAAAAGATTTAGGAAATGGATAGAAGGTGTCAAAATATCTATCAAGAACTTAATTTGTGAAATGACATGCAGAGCACAAGAAAACCTAACACTTAATACAAACCAAAATCATCCACCCAGACCTGATTCTGCACAGTGACCCATAAAAGCAGACCCTGAACAGGCACCATACACCTATCATCACACATTTCCTGACTTCTAGAAACACAGCACCAACAGAAAACAGCAGATTTTCCAATCTTGTTGATGTGCCTCTTATTTCAAAGCTGCCAGACTTTAATTGCTTTTCAACAACAACCTCATATGGCATGCCTTGGCTGGGAACATATTTTTATAGCCAGTTATAGCTCCCTATCTCCAAATGGAAACACTGACAGGTTTCTAATTTCAAAAATATTATCAGGAACCAAAACAACATGATTCTGCTTTAAAATATAACCTGTGACCTGCAAAGTCATTCTTAACACTTTGTGTTTCAGCATATTGTGTGCTTTTTCAGGGTTGGTTAAATGTAAAAATTGGAAACTGGAAAAGTGTCCCAGGTGCCAGAAGAACAGTTTTTCCTCACTCTCCATTAAGGTCCTCATTGAACAGCTGCCTCCTTCATCTCCAAAGCTGGACAGAAAAACATAATTGTGATATATACCTGTACAAAAACATGGTGCTATGCTCAGCTCTTCTTTGCCACGAGCACAATAAAATGTATTCATTTTACTTCAGATTTTAAAAATTATTCCTATATAAAGAAAACAGATGGAAGGATGCATGAACAATTTCACAGAACCATTTGGGCTGGAAGGGACATTCAAAGGTTATATACTTCCAACCCCCTGCAATAAGCAGGGACATCTTCAACTAGAGCAGGTTCCTCAGAGCCCTGTTCAACCTGAATGTTTCCAGGGATGGGGCATCCACAACCACTCTGGGCAACCTGTTCCAGTATTTCACCACCTTCATTGTAAAAAATTTCTTCCTTATATCTGGTCTGAATCTACTCTCTTTTAGTTTAAAACCATTATCCTTTGTCTTATCACAAACGTCATTCTTATGCTGGGGGCCCGAGTCTGGGTGGGATCTCAGCAGAGCAGAGTAGAGGGGCAGAAACCCCTTCCTTGCTGCCCATGCTGCTTTTGATGCAGCCCAGGACACGTTTGGCTTTCTGGGCTGCAAGTGCACATTGCTGGGTCATGCCCAGCCTTTCATTCACCAGCACTCCCAAATCCTTCTCAGCAGGGTTGCTCTGGATCTGTTCATCCCCCAGCCTGGATTGATCCTGGGGGTTGCCTCAATCCAGGTACAGCACCAGCACTTGGCCTTGCTGAACCTCATGAGGTTCCCATGCATCCATGTCTCAAGCTTGTCCAGGTCCATATGGATGGCACTCCTTCCCTCAGGCACATCATCCACACTGCTCAGCTTGGTGTCTTCTGCAAACTTGCTGAAAGTGCACTTGATCCCACTGTGTCAATATTGAAGATATTGAACAGCACTGGGCCCAGTGTGGGCCCCTGAGGGACACCACTGTCCATCAGGACATTAAGTTGTGGACCTCACATCCTCTTCACAGCACTGCAGCAGTTTATCTGTGGACAGCTCTAAACAGATTCTGAAGAAATTGCCTCAAAACCAAACTATCTCATATGCAAAATTATCTGTTTACACAAACTCACACAAAATGTTCTGGTTGCTCTAACTCAATAACAAAACAAACTTTAATGCTAGAGACTTGAACTCTAACCCATTAAAATTCAAATAAAATCACCACAAACGCTTGACTCTGCAAACAGCAATTAATCTGCCAATTCAACAACGATTGTTAAATTGATTAGAAAAATAATATAAAGTAGAAGAGAATTTTATATGCCACACTATCCTTCTACACCACCAGTGTGATGACATTCTAAACAAAGTTTTCTAAGGTATTCTGATCCCTAACTACATAACTCTTTAGCTGAATCTACCTAATACTTCAAAATCCTGTGATACAAAAAACAGTCATTCTCATTTGCAGGAACATTGAGAAAATATTATTCTGCTTTACAGATCTTCCCGTTTCAAAATGAAATCCTGTTCACTCCAGTGCAGAATAACATAGGAATAGATAATTCAAAGATAAGCCAAGTTCTGGTGCTGCCCATCTGACAAGAGTCACTGCACCAAGAGCAGGAGCACAGGCACTTGGGAACTGCCATCACAGGGCTTCCCAGGTATTCATGCCCTTCCAGGATATTTAAGGCTAAGGGAAGCCCACACGGCTCAGCACCAGGACACACCAGTCTGCTCTGACCACAGTGCCTGGGAAGCCAGTGGAGAAGGCAGCCAAAATCCTGACAGCCTGGAACGCTGTGGTAAAGTGAGAGCTCCAGCGCACAGGAGCTGCCGCAATCACCACTCCAAGCTCCAGCCTCCACAGCGTCTTTCCCGACTAAAAAATATTGCCCCAGGGAAGCCCATCAGACTAAGAGGGATTTATATGCCAATGGTTTCTGCAGTGATTCCAAGATGGTCTAGACTGAGCTGTATTTAATGACCTGCTGACTGACAATACTTAAGCACACCCACACTTATTTGTCGACTAACAATCTTCCAGCTATTGTGCTCCGTAGTAGCAGTGTCTCCCTGACTCCCTGGAAGCACACAGGCTACAACAGAGTGCAAATGCATACACAGTGCATATTTCAGAACCAGCTTACTTCTTAGACATATCCATTAAATTTTACTTTGTTCTACACCTCTCTTTCTCAGTCAAAAATAAAAGATATAGAATTAAGGAATTCTGACTTACGGTCAGAAGAAATTATAACTATTACTAGATAAATCACCTTAGAGCTGAAACAGCACATTGGGAGACACAAATTAAGAAGTTACTTTGGATACACTTTACTGTTGAACTTACTGGAGTAAGACTAGAGAACATGTATTTATCAATACACAGTCTACACAGAAGCTCACATATAACTACCATCTCCTTTGAAAGGCTGCCTGAACTCTGTTTTCCTTAAGAAAACAGAGCCTTAATTATAGCTTCCTCCAACTGTAACACTCTTATCTCTTAAATCCTTAGTTTTACTGCCAGCAATTAAAAAGTGAATGGTTGCTGTCCAAACAATGGAATTGCATTAAAATATAAGATCTTTGTCAAGAAAACTAAATATTTTTGTAATGCCAAATTACCATTTCATTCTCCCCTTCACCTCTCCCCACTCTATGTCACTGAACTAATTTTGGAACATAACACCTATCGTGCTTGGTTTTGTCCCAGACAAATGAACTTG
The DNA here is from genome assembly GCA_013400435.1 of Pycnonotus jocosus. Taxonomy (NCBI): domain Eukaryota; kingdom Metazoa; phylum Chordata; class Aves; order Passeriformes; family Pycnonotidae; genus Pycnonotus; species Pycnonotus jocosus. Next base: position 138,315 of record VWYP01034494.1, on the reverse strand, counting down.
AAATCATAATTTACCATTTATGATGCCTTTTCAAAAAACATTTGGCTGCTGAATCCCAGTCAGATTCCTTTTCACAAGAGTTTGCTTGAGCAAACATGGCTTTAGACACCAGGAAAACAATTTATGCCAAGAATAAGAGTAATATACATAAATCTTCTGCAAAAGTAAATGCACTTTCTTTATGTAAGTGATAAAATATATGACTAAAACTTGTGAGCAGTGTTTTGATTGCAGGCTAAAAGCATAGTATAGTTAAAAAACCTTGTTAAGTAGAGGAGTGGACACACATATCACAGAAAACATACCTCTGCAATCTTCTGTTATGTTAGTCAACTAAATGACATATGTTTTGCACACAAAAATGGTTCACAAACAGCACACAGCAAAGCAATACTGGATGTAGACTCTGAAATGTTATATCACTTATAAAACAAAATCTTTGAAGTAGAAACTGCATTACAGCCACTGATACCTCAGGAAGCTGCAGTTTGCTGCTTGGAACTCTTCATTCATGTATTATTTTTAGGAATGTAGACATCCAAATAAAATTTTGTAGGGACACAAGGTTATCTAAGAGTGAAACTTAGTTTATCATATTCAAAAACACGAGAGAAAAAGAATAGGGAACAATAAGTGATACCAGGACAGTCCTTTTGAAGAATCTGGTGATTAGGAGAGAAAGAAAAGCTTGTCACAACTCTCTTAAGTCCAAGTTGTGGTCTTAGAAATCTGCACAACCACGAGGCTTAGAAGGAGTTTCAGACAGAGATGATCTTGTCAAGACCATTTTCAAGACTGGATTTCTACCCCATAAATAGCTGGTTGAAAAGCAAGAAATTACCTTGGCTGGCAATGAGCAAGCTGAAGAGTTTTTCTGGGTTTATTCAGCTGATTGCTTTTCATTTCTACTTAGAAATGAGTATGACCTTTCTCATAGCTTTGCTCCTACTGATGGCACAGGTACTGCTAGAGTCTGCTGCAGAGACAAACACCTCTAAAGCCTTCAACTGGCCCATCAGAAACCTCTTTGTTGCACCAGTATCTGCTTATAATTTTCCCCATAGAGCAAAGTTCTTACGCTGTCTTACCAGGTCCTCCTGCAGTCCCTGTACAACCACCTAGTAAAGCACAGATCTCTGTGGAAGAACCTGCATACTCTAATGAGGTGCACAGAGAATTAGGAATATTTTAGTTAAGAAGCAAGACACTCAGGCATTTACATGTCCAAGTACCCAATTAAATGGGTTCTGTAGCAGAGAAGCAGGTCAGATCAACTTTTTACCCCACAGGGCCATAAGCTTGGCTGTTCTGAGGTCACATGGGAACATCAAGGGCATTCAGAAGGAGTTTCAACAAGTTTGTAGGGAGATGGGTGTGCAAAAATATTACAGGAAGAGAACACGTATAGGGTAGTATAGACAAAAAAAATTTCAAAAATGAAAATTACTCCATCACATTCACACCATTTTCCTGCTATACCACCTTGAATATAACACAAGCAACATTAATCCAGGCCAGGATGCATTTGACTTGAGATCTTTACTTCAATTCTTTACTGTATGAGATACATATTAACAAAGGAGAAGCAGAAATTCAGCAACAAGGAAGCCCAGGTTACAGTTCAACAACGAAGTTTTGTATGCTGCAGATAGGTTGTCTATCTTTAGTTGTACTTGACAATAAAATGGCAATTAAGTTTGTGTAGTTAGATACTTAAAACCATTCCTACTACCTTCTTTTATAATCCACCCCCATGGTCTTTTATGCTTGGCTCCACAGTCCAGCTTTGGTTGATGGGGAGGCTGTGGGTTATGCATTTAAACTCCGCACTGAACCAGTAGAACATTTACCAGCATCAGCTGATTTAGTCATTTAAATCATAGGAATTTTATATACTTTAGGGATTGCCTTTCTGCTGTTTGAATTTTAAACTGTGCCATTCCCACCCCCATCAATCCTGCTGTGCACAGGAAGTCACACTCCTTTTCTATCAGTGGGATATTATGTTTGTGTGTGTCTGCGTGCCTGCGTCTGCATCCAATGTTAAACCACTTCCTCAGGCTTCAAGGAAATGTTCTTGAAGAAAGTGGTGCTCAGAGGAGTGGATGTAGACCAAAATTCTCATGCAAAAAGGAAGATAAAATAAATGCTAAGATAAAGCCAAAGAAGGAGTTTGTTTGTTAACAAACAGTCTGTTTCACAGTGCTGACTGACTTCAGGTCTGACATATCCCAGTTCAGATGCACAATGGACAATGGATTATTGGACAAATTCTTTGTACTATGGAAGCCCTCTCAATGCTTTTAGAGGTGCTTCAAATTTTGTCAAAGTATGCTGTCTATCAGTCAGCAGTTCTATACTTACCTCCTAAATGTCAGCTGCCATTTCTGCATGATGTTGGGACAGCCTAGCTAGCAAGATCCAGCTGGAAGTTAACAAGCTGAATCTGGCTCAGTGCCTTTTCCCTGGAGGAGGCAAACCAGCCAGCTGTGTCTTGCACAGCTGGGCTGGGAGCATCTGCCACCCACAACATCATAGCCTCAGAGAAACCTGAGCACTGCCATTTTCTCAAGTGCAAGAAGGGAGTCAGCAGAACTACAAGTTGCTGCTTATCAGAGGGGCAATGAGGAGAGCAGCAGCAGAGCTTGGTCTCCAACACAGCTCAAGGTTGCCCTGAGCTTCTGATGCTGCTGTCTCCCAAGAAGAAGCCCAAACCCAGTTCATGGGCCCAGTGGTTAAGACCAGACTACCTTAGGCTAAATAAAACCTTGACCGTGAGAACTCTCATGATCATAGTATGTTACCCGTAAAGTCCTCAAAACAGAAGATCAAAAAAAAAAGCTCATTGGAATCAGATCAAAAAGGCTGAAATTATTAACTACTAATGCAAATCCTCAAACCTTCCCTCTTGCTTAGCAGTAGCAAATTGATAGATGACACTTTGCACAGCTCAGAGATATCCTGAATGTTCTTCATCCCTTTGGAGAGGAGTCTCACAGCAGCACTCAGCTGGAAAGGCAGGGAGTTGCCAGGCTCTCTGAGGCACAGAAAGTGTTACTGGAGTCCTCCTGGGCAGCTGCAATATTTCTGCCCATTCATCAGGTTTTCCTCAAAGGCTGCTGCAGCTCAAGAGATCTCCTTCCAAATGTTCTTTCAGCATAAACTGTTGCACCAGCAGAGATTAACAGCTCATGGTGAAGTGGGATTTAGAACAGGAAAAAAGGAGTTAGATATCCTGAATACATCTGAAAACGTCACTTTTGATGAAGAGGATTGATCAACCAACTGATTTCTTTTGTTAATTGATCTCCACCTGCTGGTAGTAGGTATGTTTCAACACTGCAATATAAGAGAAGGCAAGGAAAAGTCCCTGACCTTAGAAACAGGAATTAATACAAATTTCAGAAAACAATGCCCAGAAAGGAAAGCTTTACATACACACTCAGTGTCTGTGGCTGAAGAGGTCCACTATTGGTAGCAGAGATGTGCTCTTCTAGGAAAAGGTGAGACCATGATGCAGTGTGACTAAGGAGAAAAAAAGGCAGATGACAGCCCAAACTGACATGGACTCCTACTGCCATACCCCAAATCAGTTTGTTCTCAAACACAGAAGATGATTAAACAAAACTGCATTTAGTATAACCGGGAGAGAGTTAAATATATTGGTTTTGTTACTAAGTAGTTTTGAGAGTCTAAAAGCAGTTACTATATCAGTTTAGGCTTTGAACTGTTTAAATAAAGGATTAGTCTCATCTCCTTTTGGCTGCTGCTCTTGAAGAGCAACAATCTCAAAACATCATGTATCAAAACAAATAAATAAAAACATATCCAAAAGTGAAAAAGCTGATCCAAATGTATCTAAGTGTCTTTGGCAATATCAGGCACAAACACAAGAGAGAACAGACTGGGTTTTGATAAACTGATACATAAACTTCTGATTGTATCCAGAAAGTGCACAAATGGAAGATCCTGGTATACAGCTGGAGAAAAAAATAAAAAAAAGTTAATGTTTCTAAACCACAAAATAACATCTGCTCACATATGTGATGCAGTTTTAAGTATGTTCCTGTGAGAGCTCCCATCTTTACATACTTATTGTGCAGAGCTTTTTCACAGATTAAGAACAGCAGTTTTCTGAAGAAAGCAACATGATGGAGAGCCAAGGCTAAATTCTGCTCATCTCCACTGGTATCTGGAGGAATTCACTACCAACTTAATCGATCTCACCAAGCAATTTCATGAAAACAGTTCCAACATGGTCAAAATGGAAAGTGCACTGACACTCCTTACTTCCAGTGGTCTTGAAATCAGCCTGGTTTGACTGGATATTTAAAATCAGTTATGTCTGTACACAATTGAATTTGTTTGGAAACATGAGTATGGAAAGTAACTTTCAAAGTTATAGCAGAGTTTAGGCAATAAATGGTACCAAACAAGCACCCTTGGGACAATAAATCAACCAATTAAGTCACATCCCAGAGATCTATTCTTTCACTTGACATCAAACAGCAGGTACCTGTTCCCTCTTTGACGACTGAAGTGGCACAGCTGAATACCCTAACCCTTCTCTAGCTGCACTGAGTAACATTTACTAAAAATTGCTAACAGGAATTTTAGCTGTTTGAAGGAGAACTAATTAATCTAATGACATGTAGGAAGTTGCAACATATGCCATTCTAAAAATCTTACTTTAATGTACAGGTGCATACAAGTGTTCACCTGCATGTGACCAAGTAACTTTACCATGAGCAAAATTACACACTCAGTTACATGGAATCAGATCAAGAAAAGGGAATTCTCAGTTTTCCACTCAAATACCATTGAAAATCCCTATTTTTTTTGTAGTAGAAAGAGGAAAAAAAATCCTTACACTCAAGAAACTAAATTAAAATTCCTCATAGAAATAAAAATTATTTTGCTGAAAATATTTTCAATAAATACTTCAAACCCATGAAACATGAGTCAACCAACTCTCAAAGAACTTTAAAAAAGCACTTTACAAACTCCCTTTGATCAACACTGGAGACATAAAACCCACCTAAAAGGTCAGCTGTAGAGAACATCAAGAAATACAGGGGCCACACAGAAGCACTTGCCTACACAGACAAAACAAATACAATACATATAAGATTTCAACACATTTTCAAGTCTTTTTAGAGTTGGCAGAAAAATACATGTTCCCTTGAGTCTCATTGAAACTATAAACTTTACCCAGATCTCAACTTTGAGTCTGTTGAAATAACTGTGTTTTCCATAGTGTATTTTGTGTTGAGTACAAATGTTGGAAAAAAAATACATACGCTCTTTCCTTTTCAGTTTTTTCCTTTTTCCTCTTTGCCGTCCAAGCCAGTAGGTGAACATATGGGACTACACAAAGAACAAACCATTGCACACTGTGGAAACTCTAAAACAAACACATCACAATGTAAGTATAAGAGATAAAGAACAGTGAATACAATAAAAATTTAAAAATAGGAGGTAAATGGAAGGCAGAAGCCAGTCAGACACCAGTGCCAAAAGAAAAACAATTTAAGAGCCAATCTATTGCCCCACCTACCTACCAAAAAAAAAAAAGCCCAGGGTGGTAAATATGTAGAGCCAAACAGGAACCAGAGAAAAACAATAACCTATTTACACATATAGAATACTATGGAGAGGTTAATACTGCTGTGAACATACCAAGATTAGCAGCTTAGCAGAACATTTTTCTAGGCAACCCAGAAATTTAATCTACTATGGCAATATGCTCCACAAACAATACTGCTGAATAATTTGAAACTTTTAAGTTGCTTTAACAGAATTGGAGACATGCAGTTTTCTTCATTTGTTTAGGTATTTTCATCAGCTCACTGACAGTTGTGAGAAAAAGAATATCACTCACAGAAGTGTGTTAGCTTTGTACACCTGAAGGCATGTAGGATATGTTGATTCCAACTTTTGTGCAGGTAAGCTTAGAAAATACAGGAACGAAGAACAGGGCAGGACCTGTGCACATTGCACAATTGTAAAATACATGTTTAGGTTTAATCTTAAAAGTGTTTTGCTACCATAATCCTCTATCATAATGGAATGATACTTAAAAAAAAAAAAAAAAAAAAAATCAATGAAATTTCAGTCATTAGACTCCATCAAAACTTCCCAGACAAGGGCCCACCCATGGGGATCCCAAGCATTGACAAAGGTATTTCTTTTCAGAAATTCACAATTCAAAAATTTTGTGTTGCTCTACGATATTAAAACAAATGTTCTGCTTTACTAAAGTTTGTAAGGTTTAATTTCCAGCACAGAGATCCTGGATCATTCTCAAGTCATAAACAAGTACAACCTCGTAAAAATAATTAGTGAGCTGGGGATGGAATTCACCTCACCTAACTTCAGCAGCTAAAACCTTAAGGATTCACTCTTGGGTAAGCCCTTTGGGATAAGACAAACTACCCTTGGAGACACTGGTTGTGTTCCACTGACTAGAGAGGAACCTAAAAGCTAAGGGGGATGAGCACCCCTGCTGAGCCACCCATTTCGTTTCACTGACTAATGGCTAAATCAGACAGAGCCCAGCCTTCAGATGGCTACAGTTAAATTAAAATAGGTCCCTCTCTAACCTTTAACCTAAACCAGTGTTCTATTTTGCTGAAATGCAAGGGTGCTACACTTCAGGGGTATGTGGAGAGACACTTGCCTACAGTCCCTGTTTATTAGGCAGTATCTCCAAAAATACCTCATTTACAGAAATGTCTAACAGAAGAAATCTATGAGCTGCAGTAAAAAGAGGATGATTATTATTATTATTTCCCAAGAGGTTGTAAAATATCTTTTTGCTGTACATTTGGCTGGGAACTATGATCACTGATCAGCACATGAGTTCATAACATCTCCCTGAAGCTGCCTCTAAAGATCCCTTTTATTGCATTTTATTAATCACATTTAAAACTCCTTAACCATGTAAGAAAATTACTTTGGGCTTAAATTACAGTACAATTACCTTTCAGTGGTTGAATTTCCAGCTTTGAGATTTAAGGGGATTTTCTGGAGTTTAATGCTTTTTTGTACATATGCGCCCTTAGCATTACTGTACTGTTATGCTATAGGAAATGAAGGTCTTGTACTTAGAGAACACCAGCTTCTTGTTAAATTCAATCAGCAGACAAACAACTGTGCCTTTGTCACAGAAGCCCAAGTTCAAATGCATAAGGATCAGATAATGAAGAAAAAAATAATCTTGTATGACACAATATGCTTTCACTTTATTTAAGAAGTGAATGTACAAGTATCTAAATCAGATGCTCTGGAACCAAAGCAGTTTAAATGAGTATATTTTATAGCCTTAAATATGCTTAAGCAGTTGCATGTTATAACAGCATATACCACATTAAAATTAAGTTAAAATCAGATTCTTTCTGTAGTCTTAAATATAAAAGAGAAGAAAACAAAACTGAACACAAATAAATGGCCTTAAGCTCCAGAAATAATTATAAAATTTAAGGAAGAGGGGTTAAAATAATCAGAATTAATTTTCAGAAACAAATTACCATCTCAACATCCTTGTCTTTTATGTTCTGAATATGTAACAGGAAGTGGGAATTGTCAGAGGTATGTTCAACTACGCCTAAATTATAGCTATAAAGCCAGCTAGCCTAGTTGTTAGAGAACTTCTAGTTAGAACCTACTCAGATTACATGCAGATAATAAAAAGAATTAAGCTAGGAAGCTGAAGGGGGTTTTTTTGCCCAAGTTATTTAAACATGAATCCAATTACTGAAGTTTCACGGAGCAGCTGTCTCACTCCACTCAGTTTTCCCTAAAACAAAGATGATATGGTTGTATTGCAGCGCTGAACAATCCTGAGTTAATGTGGGCAAAAGAAATCTCTTCTACAACATTCTGCTGTGGGAGGGGGTGTGGAAGAATGCCTTTTAACATAATAAAAATGATGATGATATAATGAATAATTATTATGGGATTTTATAGCTGGAAGGCATGGTAGTTATTTCAAAGCCATTTGTAACCAACAGCCTTATAAAAAGCTAGAATGTATTACATATGTGCAGAAGGTAATTGCAAGCATGTATTCAATCCCAACATCTGAAATAACTAATGTATTATGTTTGTTACTACAGTAACTACTGCTTGATGAAAAAAGTGAACTTATGAATAACTAAATTAATTAATAATGATCAGCCCTTTCTAAAAGGAGAAATTATGACTTATAAGTAAAATTCCATGAGAGGAAACCTCTCCTGTCCCAATAGCTATATAGTTCCCTTCCAGCAGCAAACTGGTTTTTTGGCGAAATGTAGAACCTCCAAAGGTATTGCTTTGAGACTTAAGTTACGGGAGAATGGGATCCTAAAAATACAGGTCCTGGATTCCTGTGATAAATAAAAGAGCAGAGAATAACATTTCTTTCTTAAAAAAAAAAAATCCAAAAATGAAACAAAAAAACCCCAAAACAACAACAAAAAACTATGAAGGAAAAACAGATTAAGTAATATCTAAGTTTGCAGTCAGTTTGTATAACAGCCTTGAAATACATGGGCTACTTCACAGACCAAGAAGAACTGTTCAATTTTTTTGCTTTATTTCCCTTGCTTTATAGAAACATCAGCAATTCCAGTAAGTTTTAAGGAAAACGTTTTACTTCATTATCACAAGGCAACACTGTGGTATCACTCAAGAAGTGGCCCACATGCCTTTTCTGACTCTCCAGGAGTTAAAAATAGATCCCCCACTGCTGTTACTCCCACGTAGCAAAGGAGCGTTTAGTTTGGTACCTGGTCTCCCTGTCTTGATCTTTGCCTGTGAGCTTTATCATCTTATTTCCCCCACGCTGTTCTGCTGAGGAGGAGCCAGAGAGTGGCTGGGCAGGCATCTGACCTCCAGCCAAGGTCACCCCACCATGCTTGGACAATGCAGCCATCCTGAGATGAAGTGTGAATATCCATGTGGACTATGAGAGATGCATCCGAACATGGGGCAGTTGCTTTGAAAAGAAGAACAAAATGCTCTGAATATGAGTATGAGAGGGTCAACTATGTGTAGTAAAACAGTTATTTCAAAGTCAGTCTACCTTTATCTTTTAAAAAAGCTTAACACTTCACAGAGATAATAATTCATTATGAAAGAGATTTTGAATAAAAGTAATAAAAAGATTCATATTCATTAGTTTTTCAAAAGAATCTTGGAAAAGACAATTTTTATATGCTTGTTTTGTAAAATTTCTAATTTTGACACCTCAACAGAATATCTTAAGAACTTCAACAGTATGCAGTAACTCCCTTGTATGTGCTCACATACTTACAAACATACACATTTGCATACACTATTCTGAAAAGCACATATCATTTTAGTTTAAAAACAGATGATTAGCTACCTGTCTATGCCATTTTAATCGAGCCATGGCCTTTGTTTTCTACCAAACGTCCAGAATTCCTGCAATCAACTTCCACCTATAGTTTCTGCCACCCCCATAGAAGATGTGTTGGTGCCACCGGGCACTTTTGACCCACAGAGCAGCAGACCCAGAGAGGAGTGAATGGAGAAGCAGAATACCCTGATGTGATTTGGGTGTGCACATTTCTCACCACCCTGTGCCCCAGGGGTGCAAATGAAGGAGGGCAAATTGTGCTACAGTTTTTAATATGCTCCCCATGGGAATATTAGTCAAGAATCCAGTGATCTGATTTTCAATATGGAAGAAGTGGCTAGGCCAGGCAGCACACATGTACAATCACTGGGTTTGGAAACATTCCCAAGTGTAAGCACGATTTTGGCAGGGGGAGGGGAAGGGAAATGGTAGGGGGAAGGAGATGCAGGCCATCAAACCATTTAAATAATGTGCCCCTAGGCTAGTTACCCATTAGTACCTTAGCTATTTATAGCTTAGAAGTTATAAATAGAGCTGTTTTATTAAAATGCTTAACCATGAAACAACTTTTAAGAAATAGTTATTAACATTTCCATATTGCAAATTATCACTGATACAGGAAGATTGCATTCTATGTTCCTGTGTTCCTAGATACATCTACTATTCTAGTCTTTATTCTGAAAGAGCATAAACTAAAGTATGCTTTGAAACAATTGTTTAAAAAATGCAAGTGATGCACATGAAAAGCTGCTGCTTTTTCAAAATTAGTTCTTCCTCAGAAGCAAGGATATTGCATTTCAGTTTCCAGGAATTAAAGAGACAATGCAACCAAAAATTACGGCTGTTCACTGCACCAATATAAACTATATTCCTGTTCGTTTGAATCCATTAATGAATTAATCTTTGTCAGAAGAGTGTCTATAAAGGAGGTTCTTAAAAGACCCCAAGGACATTATAGCACTGATGGTTTACCATTATGTGGTATAACAAAGTTTTACTTAACCAGTTCTAAAAGCAGACATATGGAGTCCATTAAACCTCTCTCTTTTTTGTGGTGTAATTCTGAATGGCTGTATTATACTACTTATTTAAAATATGGATTGCAACTTCCATCACCAATTAATAAGAGTTCTACACAGTGCATGCAATTTATAAGATGCACAAACTTTGTCCATCAGCACCTAAAACTTAAACACTCCTGAGAACTGTATTTCAGTTAATTGTTACAAGTAAAAGATTAATATGATGAGATGCAAGTAACTTTGACACTAATTAAGTCAGGGACACACAATTTAGCTGCTGTTAAAGTCAATGAAGAGGTGCTTGTCCTGTAAATCCCCTGATATTCTGAGTAGTTTTGAGTTTGTTTTTTTTTTAAATATCTACGTTGTTATCCTCTGTCACACATACATAATCATGCTGCACCACAACATTCCCAAGCAAGGAATTTCCATTTACTTCTTAAACAAATATTTTTTTAAAAAATCTCACATATGAAACCAATCAACTCAACTGATTTCCCTTCCACAATAAAAACTCCCTTCCTCACTATTCCTTCCACCTGATGCCACATTCTGCTCCCTTACAGTTGCACCATCTTTTACCACTTTCATTTCCTTACTTATACTCTTTAGGTCTTCCTAATTAAAGTATTTAGGCCTTGATCTTACATGTGGTTCCTGAATTCAGTGGAGCTCATCACAGACCTACAAAATACCTTGCATTATACCTTCATTCAAGATAAGGGCTACAATAGAAAAATCCAAGAGGCAATGAACAAAGTGCACACTCAAGATTCAAGGGACCATGTTCTTGAAATGCATCCTACAGAAATAATGAAGAGCATGGAAGTTTAAGAACTATTTAGTAAAATATTGCTGCACTGCAACTTAACAAATACATAAATATATATATGGACTGTCAATCAAAATGTAATGCCACTCAAAATCACAGCAGAGGGTAACTAAAAAAGATATGCACAAGAAAACTTCCTCATCTTTATTCATCCCTTTATTGCTGAGAAATGTAGTTAAAATGCTAAGATTTAGTAAATTGCTCAAGTAGTTAAGAAGGAATACTTTCAAAGTCATAAATGGAAGTAAAGGAACTAACTCTCCTCTGTTACTGACAACTACAAATTTTCAAGTCCATATGACCACCAAATTCAACTTAACATATGTTGAATACCAAGAAGTTTAACCCTTTGCTATGAGTTCTAAGAGAATCTGAAAGTCCACAAATAAAAAAATCTCACACAGATGCTGGTCATTAGAAGTAGATACATTGAAGAAAATGGGAGGGATGAGAAGACCACACATTCCTGGCACTGGTACAGGTTGCCCAGAGAAGTTACAGATGGCCCATCCCTGGAAGCATTCAAGGCCAGGCTGGATGGAGCTCTGAGGAACTTGGTCTACTGAAAGGTGTTCCTACCCATGGCAGGGGGGTTAAAGTAGATGATCTTTGAGGCTCCTTCCAACCCAAGCCATTCTATGATTTAAGACAGGCTGTTCTTCTCACAGGCCAGCCTGCAGCCTGTGAAGTGTTACAAGGCCACAAAGATGAGGATGTGAAAGGTTCTTCACTGGGCAGATCAACGTCTCACTGAGCCCATCATCTACTCTGCTCAGATCAGGAGAAGACCAAGAGCAGGTGATCATATTCTGGAAGATGTTGGTGGTTAATACACATCAGCAGCTGTTAAACACTACAAACACAGCTAGACTTAGATGAATGTAAGGTTCCCAATTAAATGTTTAAGTCATACTATCACCTGCAACTTCATAGTGACACTTTTGCAGCTTTTTCGTTCCTGTTTTGGCCTCATTGGCTTATCCTGAATGTGAAATAGAAAGATCCTCTCCACACAAATCCAAGAAAATACTTTCCTTTGAAAACCAGCTCTTACACTTTATCTCCTTTCTCCAGTTACAAAACCTTGGATACTTCATACAGCAATCATACAACCAAGAATTAACAATCAAATATAAAACACAGTAAATATTCTCAGATGAGTCACTGTACTCTCTACATTCTTGATTTGCTGGTTTCTTTGCTGAGCAATCATCAGCTAATTACTGGGCTAACTATAGAACACCAAAATAGTTACATCTGCTAGACACAGCCATGAAGGAAAGAAAAGATTTCTCATTTCATACTTGAGTTAAAATAAAAGTATACATAACGATAGTTTTCAAGAGATCTCATTACAGCTTCAGCTATTCCCAATTTTTGACACAAGCATGTCCTTTATGTTTTTGAGAGGACTGCACAGCTCAATTAACTAATGTCATAACACCCTTCAGGGTCCTCTCCCATTTGAGCAGATTTGAGTTCCTCAGTTCAATATCTGGAAAATTCCAATAGATCAGGTAACATTACAAAAACAGAAACAATCCTTCTACAGAACATCAGATATAACTGTTTTCATTGCTTTTGCCTCCCATACACATGAAGTGAGCAAAGAATAACATCAAATGATGCCATGGCTGTTTACTGGTCTTTTAGACATGAAAGTCTACCTGGTGGACAGGACAGAGTTGACCACCATACAACACCCTGGGATTCAGAGCAAAGATCTCTGTATCCAGGAAGGTTTCTGGAGTGTCCTCCACTACATCAGCAAGCTGTTAAAATCATCATTGTATCAACACAGAAATGTATCTCTCCCCACTGACAGTTATTCAAATGGCGAATTTGGCAAGAGTACTTGCCAAAAAGGCGACTGGCTTTTGTTCAAGGAAAACAATGCAACACGGACAACAGGCAGGCAAGTCATGCTGCAACAGCAGCTCTTAAAAGTAGGAGGGGAAAAAAAACCCCCTACAAAACTTTTTCTGAGTATTCTAACCTTTTTTTTCAAGGAACTGTAAGAGGAAAATCTGCTGCTGGTACAGCTACAGGTAGGGCTGCTGGTGGATATTCAGTTTCCAATTATTTGTTACAACACAGCTGAGAGCAATTAGATAGTTTACATATGACTGGTAGGAGCCCAGTGCACATTATGTGGACCATCAGGTCCTGCAGCCTAAACACAATTCTTGATTTAATGGATAAATGAATTTTGCTAAACCACTTCAAATAGAGGAATGTTTTCTGAATCTGTGTGCAGGCTGTTAATATAGTTCTATGAAGCCCCATTCCAAAGAGATCACAGCACACTTTATCAGATCCAATAAAAACTGCACCCCAAAATCCCATGCCAGTGAATTTAGCACTGTTTTCTGGGGCTGCTTGTAAGCTTCTAGACTGACATCTTGTTTGGCAATTATTTTTCTTTTCACTGAATGATACTTTCTATGATAGTTGTCTGCTTTTCATGAAAAAGGATTTTTTTCCTATTTCTCTGCCAAACCTTGACAACCAATAGAAAGCACCTTTTTGTTTTTCTCCACCAAGTACACTGATTCATTCACTTTTTCCACATTCTGTGCTGTGGAAGAGTAGTGGTTTTGGTCCTAAAGGAGAGGTCTAAGGATTAAGAAAGGGACAAAGTAAGGACACAGATTCACCGTATCTCTTACTGCTCAATTGCCAGCACCATGGAACTTGTCTGGTTCTTACAAAAGCTGTTAATGAAGACCTGAAATTTCTGCTATGCTGTCTTGTAAGAGAAAGGAAATAATATAGCAGCACACACTAATGCAATGCACTAATTTTGCTGCGTTATTAAATCAGTAATTAATTTATCATTAATGTGGTGATTTGAAAAGAATGTCTCCTCCATTTACAAAAGAACTGTTCTTTCACTTATGCAAATGTACTAAAAGTCTGTCTGGCTTGGAAGCCAACACACAGAAATATCTTCAGAACAAACTCCATGGAGCAGAAAGGGAAACTTTACAAAAAACCACGATGGTTTTCAGTAAAAGCAATACAAACCTCTATGGCACACAATGGGTTTGATACACTCTGGGTGAAAGAACCTATTTCAGGACAACAGGTCCATTTATGGACTTCAAAAACCTTGGAAACATCACAAATCACCACTGTAAGCAGGTGGGTGAGCGGACAGTCTGGTTCTGGGGCATCTGGTAGAGACACAAATGGACCCAGCAAGGAGCTCAAAGCTTCTGCAGTGTTAGAGTGGAGGCAGGGGCTGAGCTGAGCCCTTCCTGCTTCCCATCCTGTGCCAGAGGAAGAGCCTGTCCAGGTGCACAGTGGAACAGTTGGTGAGGGACAGTGTGCCTCCTGGGGCAACTCCAGCTCAATAGAGTGGGATTTCTGGAGGAGTGAACATCTCCTGAAAGCAGCTGTGATGTGTGAGACCAGCCCACACATTTGGTGCACCATGCGGGAGGCTTGAACTGATTTAATCTGGCAAAGAGGATCTAAAAAAGGGGTCTAAGCTGTCCCTGGCACCAAGTGAAAGTTTGTTAAGGTTGGTCCATGTTGGTCAAGCTCTCCATGGTGTCAGATGAGACAGAAAAAGGCTGGGGAGCTGCTGGGCAATGGCTTACACGGGGAAATCCAAGCAATCGCAGAAATGTATTGCAACAGAAATGGAAGAACCACTAATACCAATGATAACTTGCATATTTCTTGTAGCCATGGTAAGGAAAAATTGGTACTGGCTGCTCAGGGTGGCATTTGAGCCCCCATCACTGCAGGGATTTAGAAAACATGCAGACGGTGTTTTAAGGGCATGGTTTAATGGTGGACATGGCAGTGATGGGTTAACAGCTTGACTCACTGATCTAAGAGATCTTGTCCAAGGTGAATGACGTTATGATTCCATTATATAATGAGGACTCTTGATCAATATTCTGTATTTCATAAATTTCAAGCAGAAGCCTAATATCTTGAAAAATCCACGAGAAAAACAATTAAACAGAAAATTAAAACTGTATTCAAAAGGCTTGCAAGCTTCCTTTCCATGTGCATGCTCCCCACACATAAGATGCACACATTCCAGTGTTTGGAGGCTGATTTTCCCCACTGCGCAACTCATTTATTGGCAGCTGAAACCATTACCATCACTTCCAAAATCCTCATAGTAGATGCAATGGCATCATTAGGAATTCATTCTTTCTCACCTTTTAACTGATCTTTGCAACTCTCAGATTAAATATGGGAAGGAAAACCAGTCCCATATTAAAAGATCATGGTAGGCAAAATACATTAGCTTGGATATACTGCTTCATAGACTGGAATTACTTTTTTTTATTATTGCAAATGTAAAAAAGTAGCCACTCTCATAACTCAGGAGTCTTTTTCTTCTGTAAGATTTATTGATGAATTCTTCACATATTCTTTAGTTTGCCTGTTTCTTGCTCCAAGGAAGGACACTGAACTGAAGGTAATAATGGTATTGGCCCTGTCTAAGCTGTGTCCAGCCAGATGCAACAGGCATCAACATATAATGTCAAACAGTTGAAATTTCTTAAGGTCTTTTGCTCTTAACCCCAACACAAACTAATAGCAGATGAGCCTTGTCAACAATTTGCTAGTTGCTTAGTACACTCCAACCATCATGTTCTAGATTGCACACTACATATCTGGTTGGCATTAAAGCGCATAATGAAGAACATATTTGCATCCTGTATTTTTCCAATTTTAATCACTATATTACAGGCTTAACAGGCTTACAGTTCATGTAAGGAGCCAAATTGTTCTAATAAAATATGAAGCATTTATCTACTGAGAGGCTGAAAAGAGCAAAGTTTGTTTATTGCCAAGTCTGAAACAATGCTAACTAGAGCGTGTGTTACTTAATCTCATTCATGCCCATAAGATTTCACATGCTAAGACTAAGCTGAGTAAATAAAATTCAGAAACTTGAAGGAAATCCCATTCTCTTATTTTTATTGAGCATTAGTAACAAGCTTGGCTCTATAGTGGAAATAGCCTGTTTTCCAGCTCACTTCAGCTACATCTAAGGCACCTAAGGCTTCATTATAATCTACATAAGATGTGAAAACTGCTGGGAAAATAAGCAAAGAACAGCCCTACCAGAACCCAGGAAAAGCAATGCTTCTTCACAAACACATCCAACTGTCACAACACTTCATCTGACGCTTCTAAACCAATAGTGATAGTCTCATTTCACCCAGGTCAGCATAAGATGAGCAATTCATCTCATAGGGCCAGAATTCTCCCTGTATCTTTGCCCTAAGGAACTTACAGAGCAGTTTAAGCAAACTGAAATACTATGCCCTAAAGTCCAAGCATGAGATTTGGACTGTTCTGTTGCTTCTAGGAAGAGAGCTTCCAAAGAATATTCCAGACAAAGGCACTAAAAGAAGAAAATACACAATGCTAAGGAACAGATCTTCCAAGTTATAAATACGTGAACAAAAAAAAAAAGCACATAGCAGAATACAAGCAAAACCAAAATACTAGACAACAGAAATTAATTTATTTCTCAGATGTGCAGAGTTTTCACCACTGTAGAGCTGCTGCAAGACTGTGCAAGGAGCACATGTCTCATTTTCCAGAAAAAGAAAGGTGGATACAGGATGTTTTCTGAACAACTTCACCAAGGTCACATATGTTATGAATCAGGAAATGAAAATATATCTTCTGTGCACCTAAGAGAGGCCCTTATCACTGCAGTTATTCTGCTCTAAACACTTAGCAAAACTGAACATAATCACTGCAAAACCATAATTCATAGAACTCTTTAAAATACTCAAATTACTAAATTTAAAAAACTTCAAAAATTCCTACAAAGTTATCTTCCAAGACAAAAATGAACCAATGAAACCTCTCAATGAGGTGAGGTTTTTTGGATGTTGGGAGACAAGAAGGTGGTGTTTCAAATAAATATGGAATTTTCAGCAATATGCTCTGAGAAAATGGTGGATTTGCAGGCAAATAAAAGAGTTTCTAGACACTTGGACAAACAGTGAAAGAAGAATAAATGCTATTTATGCTGCCATAGCTGCACATGACTGAGAAGAGGAGCAGCAAAACAATTTAACTAGAAAGGGGAAAGTAGAAGAGCAGAATAGGTGTCTTTAACCACAGTGGAGAAACACTGAATTGAAAAATTAGAACCCTGAAAAGATGAATGTATCTGATTTAGAAAAAGATAGATTAGGAAGACAACTCAAACTGAATGTTTCCACACTACACAAACCTACACTTAGCTGCAGGACATCACTTTAATTCAATCCAATACCACTGGGTTTTACATCCTGCTTGTAGTCTCCACATTCAAATCCTTCTCCAAACCTCCTGTCATCCTCCCTGTTGTCAACCCCAGGCATCAGAGTCTGAGGCTTCAAAGATGAGGGACCAGACTTAGAAATCTTGAACTAGAACAGATGGAGCATATCTGCTTTTCAGATACATATATATAGCTATCTCCACATCTTGCAGGAATACTATTAAAAAGAAAATTAAATGTACTAGCTTCTGTATTTCAGATCCACCTAAATCACAGCAGGCTGGGTGTCATCCTGAAAAATGATGCTTAATGACTACAGGGCATTTTTAAATACAAATGAGAATTCCCTCATAAAGAAGATAAAAATGTATTAAATTTACCTGTGTACTCTAAGTGCTTACCATCCAGTACATTTCAAGAAGAAATTAGAATTAGTATTTAGGAAAAACCTATTGATTTTTTTTTTCATAATTCCATGGAAATGCAAATACAGTCTTAAAAACAGACAGGTCATTTGTTTCTAAAAAACTAAAAGCTGCTTGGCTGACATTACACAGATTATGTTTGCAATGTGAATAATGAGACTGGAGAATTAAAGAAAATATAGTGGAAGCTCTGAGGAGGCAAAGACAAAGATGCTATCTCCTTTTCTTATATTCTTAATACAAGAAATACACATTTCTTAATTTTGAGAATACCTTAATTGTTTAAAGCTATGTTTCCACTTTCAGATAAGGTAAATTTAGTAAGGTGTTCAGCTTAATAACTCTAACTGTGGGCCTCTTTTAGACATCTTAATTTCACAGCCCAGTTTTGAGGTATCTGATAACACAGTCACCTCAGTTTGGAAGGAAATAACACAATTTGGTGGGGGAGTGCGGGGGTGGTGGTTGCAAAAACAAATTCTTATGTAACAATTAAGTCCAAGTATTGGAAATACCTACCTGAAACAGAAGAGCTCCATTCTTTGTATCTGAAAGTTTAAATGTCAGGATAAAACCCCATTTAAATACTTCCAGACACTCACCTAGTAATGAAAAGAGGCAGTAGTAGTTTCTGCACCCTGCAGAGCACTGATGTAGAGTCAAACAGCTTTGGCTGTCTCAGTTCTGATAGACATGACAGCATCAAAGTCTTCACATCAGACAGAGCCAGCAGTTTCTAAAGCTCCTGAATCATTGTCACAAATGCAATGTTCTACATGCTGGCGTGTGCTCAGTCAATAAACTTGGAGGCAGGAAACTTATTTATGTGCTTATTATCCTTCATAATAGCCATATAAATGCTTAGAGATTAACACTCTGGACCTGTTAGCCAGGCATATCACTGATATAATTTAAACTACACTGTGATAAAACACTACCCTCTGCACCAGAGGTATGAGGCACAGAAGGGAAAGACAAACTTGCTGTGCCTGCCTAAGCTGTTCAATATTTATTTAAGAAAAACAGAGGGAGAAAAAAAACCCTTATAGGCACACATGCAAAAATCCGTTATGGGGTGGTGGGGTAGAAGAATCTGGTTTTAAATACACTGACCAGCTCTGTTGGTAAGAGAACCAGGCACCTTGGATTCAAATTTCATGCTCTCACCACTAAACCACAATCCCTGCAGAGCATTTAAGTAAAGCTGTAAAATGGAACATCAAACAGCAAATGCAAAGCTCTAGGATGTACTTGAATATTATCAAGAGCATTCAACTAATCAGATTTCTTCTTAGCTAAATGTACATAAACAAAATAAAAATTATTCCACACAGTAGAATATCATAGGGATCTCTACATGATTACGACAAGGACAGTGTTTCTGTTACAAATGAAGAGTGAATGACAAAAACAAGAAACAAATAAACAACAACAAGCAGTGATAACTATGTTTGTGGCTAAACAAAATGGTTAAATCTTAATCACAATTTCATAATTTAGTGGTGTGAGATATAAATGCAAAAGAAGGTTAACTCTAAATAGTTCTGACATTAAATCATTGCAATATAAGTCTCTTGAGAGACATGCTATTCCTCCACAGCACTGCATTTCACTGTGTGCTTTTTCTCATTACATATCCACCAAACTTAAATACGACTTAAGGTATTGTTAAGATCAAGCCCAGAATGGCACATGCAATGCTGAAGCCCAAAAATATAGACGCAGTTACCATTTTGTGTAGAAAAAGAAATTTTGCAACAGAAATTTTACATGGAAATGTTTAGACTGAGCAAAAGCATTGTTCACTCCAGCAGCAGTCAATGCTTTAGAGGAATGTATCAGAAACCTCTTTTTGGTAAAGGCAAATTCATCTCCCAGTTTAAGAGTATTCCCAGACTGTGATACACAAGTCTATATCCAGAAGCATGAGATTAAGTAATTCCTCTAAAAAACCCTATAATCTTAGTAAGAAAAAAATTTTATTGCTATGCAAAAGTATTACCTACTTTACCATTCAATAGTCAAACCTCAGATTTAGCAGGAATGGCTACAGGGGCCTGCTATGGTGAGCAGCTGTCTAGTCGTATGATGTTGGCACCATTAGTCATTTAATTTTCTTCAACCCCTATCCCAATTCTGTAGCAGACGTGAGTAAAGAGATCATTGTGACTTGTTTTTTCAAAGGTACTAAGTATCCCAAATTTTCATTCTCTTTTATCTCATTTTGTAGCCTCAGGACTCCATTTTCACACCTGTAAGAGACACCCATCACTTGAGAGAGGTGCATGGGAAAGCATCCTGAGCAGCCTAAAACACTATCATGAAACAGAAGAACACGTGATTTTCAACGACGCAATCCCAGTAATCATGTTATTAAGAACAAGGTCACTGGGTTTGCTAACACCACATAATCAGAAAGCAAATAAGATGATGGATGAAGTACCATTGCTACTAACTACTCCACTGGGTCTTCTCTTGGAATTTGAAGTGTCAGTGCATGTATTTTTTTTTTTTAAGCTGTCCACATCTATGGATATGAACTGCACATGTAGCTGCTTATCAGCTAGAGTGTATACACTGAGCTCCCAGCAAAGATAAAAGCAACAGAACACAGATGAAAAAAAATGTTGACTTCAGTAATTAGAAAAAGTCAGCTGCAGCTAATAAGGAGAAGGAATGTTAAACTGAGACTTTTTTTAAACTTACTACAGCTGAGACACAGAAGCCAAGTTAATCACTGGACTCTTTCACTCTATGACTGCTGGTAGAGAACTGTGCATAGAAAAACTCCTGTAGCTGATCTGGTAGGACCACAAGCCCTAAATGCAGGTCTTCGTTTAGGTCAAGCCTTGGCAAATTCTAATCCTTCTCAGGTGACATTACATGTATTTGACCACATCCAGTTGATCTCTTCAAATATTTCCCTTCCTCTCCTCCTTAAGCCTTCCAGAGTGTGTTTAAGTAGCACAGACTAATGTTATTTTACCCAATGAGCCTCATGTTACATCAGGCTCAACATGCAGGAGTTTCACTTAGTGCCTGCTTGGAAAGTTATTAGAGAAAAGCCCTCTTCCAAAGCTGAAATAAACCCCTATATATCGATGCCACTGCTAATTACAATAACTGAAATAAAATTTGAAAGCAGCAAGGCTTTTTCCAGGAGTCTGATGAAAGTGTTAAAGTAATTAAAGAATTCTCAAATATAGCATCAGCAAATTGACAACAATATCCCAGAGCAAGCCCCGTCTCAGAAATATTCACAATGCCAGAGGCAGATTGACATCACCCCAGACTGACAATAAAATGGGGGAGACCAGAGCCTAATACCTTAATTATTGCATTCACAGTGCACTCTTTGGTATTTGTAAATATTTGAGAGAAGAAAAATGGGGGAGCAAGGAACTCATGGGATGCAAAATTAGCATGACATAAAATCTTATTTTTATGACAACCTCTGCTACTGCTAAATACCAAGAAGCTTCTCTGGGTTTTGGCTTTGTTGTTTTGGTTTTTTTTTTGGTACTCCAACAGCATTAAGGGGATTGCAAGTGTGCATGATTCTGTCACTTATCCTAAGGATTCCTAAAGGGAATGGACTGTTTCCTCTCTACAGCTGGCTATCTAAAAAGCAGGCTCAAGCCAGGTACCCAATACATTTCCAAACTATCTTTCACAGAATGGCTGAAGTTGGAAGGAACTTCTGCAGGTGAAAGGAACCCATCTGGTCCAATTATCCTGTTCAATAGGGGCAGACAAATGCAGCTGCCCAGGACCACATGTGGTGACTTTTCAGTACCTCCAAGGACAGAGACTCCGCCTCTCTGGACAACACATGCCGGTCCTCAGTCACCTGCATTGTAGAAAAGTCTTTCCTGATGTTCAGAGGGTACCTCTTGTGTTTTAGTTTGTGCTCATTGCTTCTTGTTCTGTTACCGACCACCAGGCAAGAGCCTGGCCCTGATCTAATTGCACCCTCTCTTTCATTGATGAGAACCCCTTTGTGCCTTCTCTGGGCTGAACAGACACAGCTCTCTCTGGAGAGATGCTCCAGACCCTTAATGATCTTTGTGGTCCTTTGATGAACTCTCTCTAGTACTGAGGAGCCCAGAGAAGGACACAGCATTCAGCTGTGCTTCACCCTTGCTGACTAAATGGGAATGATCACCCACTGGCAATGCAGAACACCATGAGCCTTCCCTGCAGCACAGGAACACTGCTGGCTCACGTTCAGCACAGCACCCACCGTGTCCCAAGGGCCCTTTCTGCCAAGCTGCTCTCCTGCTGATTGCCCCCCAACTTATAGTGATGGGCAGGGTTGTTCTTTCCCAGGTGCAGGGCTTTGCACTTCCTGTTGAACTTTGTGAGGTTTCTTCTGATTTCTCCAGCTTGCTGATGTCCCCTGGACTGGGGCTATTTTCCAGAATACTGCTGGCATAAGATGCAAATGGCAAGACATTTTTAGCAGAAGAACAGATAGTATCATCCTCCTCTTGTACTCAAAGCTGAGCAAAACTAGATTCCCTTTGACACAATACACAAGTCTCTGTCTTGGGTTGCAGAGACCATGGAAAAGAGATGGATAGAACATGTACAGCACAAATGCAGAACAATAGCAGAAAAAAAGCTCTTTCCTGCTCAAAGAGATACAGATTAGGCTGAATGCTAATCTGAAATGGAGGAAATACTTTTTTTATGCAAGTACATGCCCTCAGCACAGAGGGGCTACATAATCCAGTGAATATGGACAAATCTGAGAATCAAAACTACAGATCAGACACCCAACTTTTTCCTCTAATAAATAGGTTATTCTGTGCCTCTTCTTCCTCTCCATGTGCCAGTTTTGTTCACCTGAATCCTTCAGAAGAAGTATATATAATTTTACTACTCCACATCTCTAAAGCACTAGACTAGGTGGTCTACAAGTTCTGTTCACCTAAATATAACATTTTGTAGATTTGCTTTTAAGTTTCACACCACACATTTTGCATCAAAGAATGTCACAGTTTTCTACTTCTATAAGTAACTATATTAAAAAACCAAATGAACCATAAAAAAAAAAAAAAGAAAACACTAAAGTAGAGCCAAAGTAACCTTTACNAAAAAAAACAAAAAAAAAAAAAAAAAAAAAAAAAAAAAATAAAGCCAAAAAAACACATTAAACAAAAAAAAAAAAAAAAAAAGATGCTTTAAACACTGGAAAAAATATTGGAGACTCCTCTCATTTTAATTCCTAACTACAGCCATAAGCATTTCCTAAAACTGAATTGCAAAACAACTTTAAAGGCCACAGGCAAAATTCAGGAAACTCTGCAACTAATAAAAGAACTATGATAACTACTTGTAATTCTGCAGTCCCATCATACCTAAAAAGAGAAACCATGACCCAGCATCATCTCAGCATCAGTAAAGATGCTGCACTCCAGCATATTGCAGTAGTTCTGTAAGAAATAGAGGTGGAAGCCAAAGCACCTGTCTAGAAGCACCACTTCAATCAGATGCTGACATTATTTACAGCCCTAATGCCTTAATATTAACATCTCACACTGGAAAGCTGCTTAGCATTTACAGAAAAGAGGAATTTATTTTCTGTTATCATTTTCATTGATGTATACATATATGAGCCACAAGCTTTACACATAAAAGAGTAACAATGAAGGCAATCTCTCTGACATCTTCAAGGTACCCTCTTACCAGGGAGGCAGAATTCCCAACACTGAACCATGTCAGGTAAAACCAAACTAATAATGTATAAAAATGATTGTACTCAGGAACAATCAATATTTGCTGAACAACCTAAAGACCAAGACAGATGCATGCAGGCCTGGCATATTTTGCATGGCCCAGACAAGGAACTTAAGTTGAAGACCTGTCCTGCTGCCACAGGAGTAGATCACAACAGCAAAGGCACACAACTACCCTACTCCAAACTGTGCCTTGCCTCAGATGCCCCTCAGAATACCAACTTTCCTTGCACTCAACAAAATAAGGGAGAGAATGCTGACCATTTTGGAGAAGGCAGGAAACAAAATTTAGAGGTAAAACCACCTCCTGAGAATGCTCCTGGTGAAAGTAAAACACGTAACCTGATGCAGACAAGATAAATAAGCAAACCCTCTGTGAAATGCTCTTTGGGTTTAGGTTTGTTGCAAGACTGAAGCATCTCGGATCAGAGGCTAGTTGTAAGTATTTCACAATAATAGCTAAAAGCTTTAAGCAAACTAAAGCCAGCAGCTGCTGTGTTGTGCTGTGAACACAGCCTTGTGCACCTCATGTGCATTGCAGTGATTGTGCCAGGTTACAGCTACTCTTGCTGAGCCAAAACTGAACCCATGCCCCTCACATCATTAGTGTGCACTGTGTAAACTGAGATGTAAACCAGGTCTGAACCAGCTCACATGAAGGGCCAAAGTACATGTCTGCTATAGGAAGGGAAGCCAGGACAGATTTCTGATTTTTCCTCTGGTGACCTTAGTTCAGAGGCTGTCACCTCAGCAGAGCAAGCACCACAGGGCCTCACCTCAGCTGGGACCCTTAAGCACCATCTCAATACAGGCAAAGCAAAAGATGACAGAACTTTAGTGCCCATTTAAAAGAGTCGCAGTCACATGCTTGGCAGTGGAAGCATTGTGTAAGTTGGAAGGTTTATAATAAAAACATCTGGTATCTACCAAAATTTTTGAGTAATTCCAGAAAGAAGAGCGAATCAGTAACACCTATCTTTACTAAGCACAACTGCTGTTCCAGTTGTTTCCATCTTGCCCATAAAGTTTTAGTATGGACGTGATGGGTGTTGTCAGCACTGCTACACACGTGCAGATTAATCTGTGCATGCACAACAGCCATTTGTCTGATGTGGCTAGTCTGGGGGTCTTTTGGTATTCCAAAGGTGGCAACCATACGGCTGAGAAGACCATACATGACTGCAGAGTATAAGTGTGTGTGCAACACATTTCAGCCAGCATTTCAACTCCAAAAAGAAAATAATGTGCTTGGATCAGGAAGTTTGCATTTTATGGCAGCACTGCAATTCTCGTATGTAAATACACTTGTCCCTTTGCAGTGTAAAAGCAGTACAAGTATCTTCCAAGATAAAAAGGCACAAACGTTGTCTTCACTGCTGCACATGGTCTGCTTTGGAGTTAGTGCTCATGCAACTGTCCAGTGGTTAAAAAAACCACCAACCTAAAAGCCAACATCTCAAACATTATTTATCTTCCATGTCCCTTCCTCCATCTCACTACATCTATATTTGGGTCTGATTTTCATCAAGATGGAGAAAATCTTCACAATTGTCACAAAAAATACAGACAAAGGTAAATTTGAGACTCAGACCTTAAACCATATGCTTTTGATTATTCTTAGATTTAAATCCTAGAGAGAAAAAAATTACAAACAGAAAATCACAGTAGAAGTACTTCCATGATATTTTGGATCTATGTTAACTACACATGAGATTTGCCATCATCCTCATCAAATAACACACATAATTCCACTGAAAGTGTAGGGGAGGGGGATATTTGAAACAAAATTACAATACTGTAAAATTTGCAATATTTTAAATATTCTGGGTGCAACGTGTAATTGCTTACATTTCCCTAGTTACACTCTTATGACCATCCCATAAAATCAACAAAAAAGGAAGGAGACAACATTTCCTCATAAAAGGACAAAATCTTTGAGATACATCAAGTACTTGGCTCTACTGACATTTGCATTTTGAAAAGAAACACATAACAGATTAATTACTGAAACAAAGCACACAAAGGTTTTTTTGTACTTCTCACCAGATCTTAACAGATGGGATCTTAAAAACCACCCATTGACCACTTAATCAAGGTACCTCAAATACTAATTGCTTCTCTGCTTTCCCAGAAAAATTAATCTCTTCCCCACACTATAGTTATATGCCTTTTTTCAATATCCTTTTGCATTTCACAGTTTGCACATTCAAGTCCACAAACAAGAAGAAATTTCAGAAAATTTAACTGTCAATCTTTTGTATGCTGTCCCCTAAAAAATTTTAAGCTTAAATTTGAATTTAAGTAACAATCACTTGCATCAAAATAGGATAACATTAAAGCAGAGCTACATAAATTCACTTGAGTGTTTCATTCAAGGGCATTTAGGTAGAAACACAAGGATGAGAGTGTGATCTCTACACATCCAGAAGATGCCAGTGTCTGCTCCATAGACCACAGTTTGACAGACAAAGATCAGAGATGTGCATAGCTGTTTGAAGTCTAAGTGCTAAGACACAGAAATCCTAAAGTAAGGACATACAACTAAAGTCTCAAATCCTCTTAGGCTCAGAGGAAGATCTACAGAGGAAAATATCATTATATTCCATCATTTCACAGGAGTTACACTTGCCATCTCCATTCCATGTTCAGAACATGGGTTTCACACCAATTAAGTATTTTGAAATAGTATTATGTATAAATACTAAATTCTTGTAATTCCTCCATCCCACCCACCCCCTCCACTGCAGAAATTTCATTGGAAAGGTGACATGAGAGTGTTGGCAAACTTATGCTTCCACTCTTGCCTCTCCTGTGCCTGACACTGTTGCATCACCATCTGCCTTTCTGGGACATATGCTGCAGAGACCACCACCCTGATCCCTTTCAACTTCATTTCTCCTCAGAATTTTGAAAATGGACAGGAGCCAAATATTGAGAGAATAAAGTGACACAGTCAGAATTCAAGTCAGACTTACAGGTGACCTTACTGCCCACAGATATGCAAAGCTCAACAGTGTGACACTAAAGTCTGATGGGTAAGTGGTCTTTATGATGGAGCTGCCTGGATAAAACCATCATGTAGGCAGGAAAGGCTCTGCATCTGCCTTATGGTGCTCACAAGCAAGATCCAACTGACACCTGGACACCTCACTGCCTAATGGGTGTTAGAACCCAAGTATCAAAAAGTGATACAAAGCTTATTCCGTCCTCCACACAAAAAATTACTTGTAATTTTTCCACACCAGCACCACACTGACACCAAAGCATTACATCTGCTAAACACGTACTACAAATACAATGAGCATACAAACCATGGCAGCACCTAATTTCAGTGTCTAAAGCAGTCCATGATGAAAGGATCAAGCTGTTACATTTGTGCATTATCAACAGCCAACACATATGAAGTCATGCTTTTCACTAAGAAAAGGATTAGCAAATACTTGGAGCCTAGACAAATACAGAAGGTTCTCCAACTGTGCCTGAACAAAACTTTGAGGTGAAAAGAAAGGGCATGCTTGAAGAATAGAATTTATTAAAAAAACACCTGAAACTAAATCAATCTCTAATATAGGAGAGATTAGAACTTTCAGGGACTGTATTTGTTAAGAGCTACATCAACATTTAATTTTAATATAGGTCATGGATCCTTTCTCATTGAGGGCTGATTTCAGTTTACTTCAGGGGCTAACAAGGAAGACATGTACAGCTGAACTACACTTCAGTTACAGATAGAGGTAATCAAGTAATCTTACATTTATTTAATATGGGGTATGCTTTATCTGATCAAAGGCAGGCACCTACCATAGGATGAGTTAAACTGTACCAGCAGTTTGATGGACTGCACCAATTAGCAGCACAACAAATGCAGACCTTCATGTTCCAGATAGTTACCTGTAGCCACATGAATCCCACCCCAGAATTTAAAATCAAGGATGCATTTTTGGAAAGGATGTTATGGTGAGCTTTAAGCTTTCAAGTTGGAGGTGCAGTAAGCTGGGCAATGCTTTCAGCCTGTGATGATCTCCAGGTTTCACTAGACAGTCCCTCTAGTTTGCTGAAGTTTTTGGTATTAAAAAATATCTACATGATCAGAAATGAAATGCAGACCTCCATGGGATAGTCAGTCTTGGCAGGAAGCACAAGAGGAAAAAAAACACCCAACAAAGAAACAGCCCATCATTTTTCTTTATTCTTTGAATTTTGATAGCAAGCAAAGGTCTTCTGCTTTCTACCTTTTAAATAATTTCAAATTCTCCATATTTTTAAAGGCAACTTATGTAAACAACACCATGCTAACATACTTTATTGTAGTAATTATGCTGGCCTGTATATTGTAAATGACACACTGAACTGAGAAACTGTATTCTTGCTGTTATCACCATAATGTCCCTATATTAGTGTAAAAACTCACTTTCAGTATCTGTCACACATTTTGAGCTGCTTTAGTGAGAGTCTTCAGCCAAGCCTCAGAAAATGTGTATCCCCTCCAGCCCCCAAAAGGGGAAAGTATACAGTTAAGACAAGTTTATCAAGCATACAAATCTAAGCTCTTCACCATGGTGTAAATCTTACAGCAGGTTTTAACACAAAAGCACGTACACAGACTTCAAGGTCTGATCAGGCACACCCATCTAGCCCAGCAACCTAACCCCAAGCGACCTACAATGGAACCTAAAGGAAAGGAAAGCATACACACACCAACACTGTGCCAGAACATACTCCCCAATTTCTGGCTTCCCCAATAACAGGTCTTGAGACACCCAAAGGTGCCAAAAGTATAGGACCTGCCCAAGGTATCCTGCCAAGCCTCTGGCTGCTAAAGAGAGCCACACAGATACCAAGCCCAGAAGCAGATCTTTAAAATATTATAAGCAGCACCGCAAACCAACTTTGGGAAGCTGAATTAAACACCTAAACTTAGAAGTCTGTTTTGACAGTGAATCCTGCTCTTGGTGTTTTGAGCATTCTTCTGCAAATCTTCACATACTGTTTGAGCATTGCTTATCCTCAGTAACATTGCATCATTAGCTAGTTCAGTATTCAGTCATTTACACAGAAATCATAATTTCTGGCAGTTAGAGAAACTCTCAGATGTACCCAATAGTAAGTATAAATCGCCAAAGGTTTAAAAGTTTTAACTTTTCAATGGTTACAGCATTAGAATATTCTAACTGCTGTTGTAACAATGTATGTATGAAGAACAATTAGTACCTATCCTAAGTACAGGTCTGAGGATCAGAAGCTACACTCCAAAGCATTTCTCCTGATCATGAGTGCCTGAAAAATTACCACTTGTGTTAGCACATCTCAGTTCTTTTACAGGTTCTGTTACAACTGCTTAATCTCACACCTGAGGAAAAGAAGTATGTCAAAGTACAGCTTCCACATAGGACTTTAAATCTTAACCCACAGATAAAAACTTAACTGTCCTTCAAACATAAAACATGTTTCAACCTCAACAAAATAAGGACAGAATACCTAATAATAGCTAGAATATTTGGATAATGCTAGACAATTAAAAGTCATGTATTATGATTTTTTTTGAGATAAACTACTCTTTAGGAGCTAGTACAGTCTTTGTAAAAGTAGATGTGGTATTTATTTTGGTCAAGTATTTCCAATAGAGTTTCTTTTTCTCTAATGTTCAAATCATCTATCTTTCCCAGAGCCTGACCACACAATCCAGCTGAGACAGGTTCCAGGATTATCCCATGTAAGCACCTTGTTAGGACAGCTAAATCACAATCCCCAATATCCAAGCAGGTTTTTCTTCTAGCTGAAAATCCATGTAACAACTTTCTATAATAACAGGTTTGTGGTCAAGATTCCCATCTTACATTATGATGATTTAATTGACATAATTTTGAACCCAGTGACTGTGCCCTTCCATATATGCATGTTCTTCAATAAACACTGTACATAAAGTTACAGTGAAGAACACTTGGGAAATTTCCTGCCCCAAGTATTCCTCCTGTTTCCACCTGTGGATATTTTGCCATCACCACTGTCACTCATTATTCACTCACTGCCACAGATATTCCACGTTTATGTACCTCTAACACAGAATGTAAGCATCTAGGAGAAGTATTCACCTCAGCCCTCATGACACTCCATGAATAGGAACTAAACGGAAAAACAAGCATTTTACAGCCACAGGTTTTGAGTTCTTGGATATAAACAACTTCTGGTTTAACTATGTGAATGCGACCCATTCACATTTTTATTACTCCAATGTTGGTCTTACCAACTGTAGAGAGGCTTCCTATCAATGCAGGCACTGCTATCATATTGACTTTTTTCCCCTTGGGGAATTTTGTTAGCTTCCATTTTCTGATGGCTATTCATAATTATCCCTATAATCTCTTCTGTCAAAACTTTTGCAGAATACCAACACACCTCCCAGTAAGCCAGCCTGGGAGTCTTCATCTCTATCCACCCCCATTTTCACTTTCATTACACCTCAAAGTGAAAAACCATTGGTCTTTCATGCACCCTGTGATATTCAGTGAAATGCTAGGCCATGAAGCTGCCCATCTTTTACTGACTGCTAAAGAGAAATCTGAAAAAGAGATGTCCATTTCTGCTGAACAAAGCTTACAAAAGAAACAAAAAACCAAGTTATACAATTCAACAAGAAAAAGAAAGATTAGGCTAAACCAGCTGTGATATTACACCACTGAGCTCTAAGCTAGATAACCCTTAAACAGGTTTTCAAACATCTTCTGCGGGAAAGGCAAAAATAGCCATAATTACCTGCTCAGGGCAGTGACTTCCAGAAGAAGAATTTGGTGGGGTGTTTTAAGAAAAGTAAAGTTCTATTCTGAGCAACTATGCAAAGCAATATACGAATGAGTTGAAAAAGTAACTGGGAGTAGCAGCTGAATAAGGAGAGTTTGTTGATTATTACATATTTAACAAAAAAATTTTAGTCAAGTGACACTGACTAACAAAACACAAGTCAGTGCAAGGTAGGAACCACTTTCTAAACCCTGTTTTGTTATTCTGCTTCTGCTGCAATGTTGCAAACCTTGATTTGGGAAAGGGTTGCAAGCAGACAGTGAATGAGGAATTCTGGGAACATTTCCCCAAATTTACTTCAGTCTTCTTTACCAGAGTATTCTACATCATTCTAATCCACACAAATGCCAATACAGGCATATACACTTAAAGTTTATTGTACATTTAGCTGCTTTTAAAAAAATCAGCTACACATGATATTTTGCCCATAATTCCAGACTGAATGCAATTGATTCCTACCACACAGGAGACTTGATCTATGCCAAAAATTGTATTTCATTAAGAAAATGATATTATGGAGCATCTGAGATCATGTAACAGACAAAACAGAATGCCAGAGAAATTTTAACTGCCAGTACCCCACAGTGACTGCCTGATTATTAGCAGATGGGATGTGGAAAAATTGTGAAATTATTGGAATTTTGGGTCCTGTACGAAAGCATTACTTCAGACTGAATGTGTCATGACAAATATCTATTATAATTTGAATACGTTCTTAGCTTGTGCTTTCCATGCTTAGAACTGGCTATGATTACTTCTTTAGACTTATTAACTGAGAAAGACTGCATTCTTCAAAGCCCAAAATAAAACCCTTAGGTGATAGCACAAAACAGTGCCAGTAAGTCAACTGTCAATACTGATCGTATTTATCCAATAATTAAACTAAAAACTAATTTAAATTAATCACCTTTGGAAAAGCCAACCGTTCAACAAGCACAACAATTGGTCTAGGATCAATCAGTGAACATAAGATCAATTAAAACCAGCTTAAGTTTTTGTAGGAGGACAATTCACACAACTTGGGTTAGATGCCTATTCATTTCAGTACTCCCACAATGCAGCCCTTAAGCCCTGTTGTAAAGCAGAAATACCACTATCACCCTCCACTGTCTAGCCAGCACTCTAAGTAGTTCCACATTTAATTAAAGACACAGTATACCCTTTGTTAGCACAGATAGTCTGGTCACTTTAAAGGACTGCTATCGTTTTAGCCACACACACATAAATTAAACTCTGGAAACCATCTGTTGAAAAACCATCAAAACCAAACTGCCTTACAATTTTATTTGCACCTACTCTGAATGGGATATATGCATGAAAGTGCAAACTATTTTCTTCTTGCAGTTTTATCACTATTTGTAGCACCTTAACACTGGAGATGTTAAGTCCCTCTCCTTCCAAATAGTAGCACTAAAAGTGCAATTCTTTCAGAAATTTCAGATTTCCCAGCAGTTTGAGCCACCTGATTTTCAGCTAACTTAGAAATGCGAAGGGGACGTATGGCCGAGCAAATAACATGAAAAGGAATAGAAAAATAATTCAGACTATGTGGATAAGAAAAACGTTTTATAATAAGGTGAACCTCCCCACCACTAAAAAAAAAAAAAANNAAAAAAAAAAAAAAAATCGGAAGCCTGGCCGGGCTGCCAGCCTGCAGGCGCTGCAGTAACCTCTCCGTCCACACGGGAGCTGTACTGGCACATCGCACCGCTCCGGCTCCCAAGCTCCGGCATCCCGACACCAGCGTTTAGGGAAACCGATGAAGCCCCAGCGCACCGTTTACGTCTTTTTCTCAAAGGGATCTGCACGTTTTCAGCAAAGTTGGCGGCACAGAAATTCCCTAGGCTCTGGGCAAGGCGCGGTGCGCTCCGGTTCTCCCGGCGGCCAAGCCTTGCGGGAGCGGCACGGCGGTGCCCGAGGATGGAAGGGGAGAAGTCGCCTTTCTGACTCGGAAACGTCCACGGAAAGCAGCCTCGAAGTCCGACCCACGGACACGCGACTCTAAACTGCGCGGGCTAACAGCGATGCCCCGGCAGCCGTGAGCCTCTGGACGAGGAGCGACGGCAACGGCAGAGACGTCCCCTGCCCGCTACGCCCCCTCCCGCGGTGGGAAACAGCTCCCAGCGAGACCCGGGCTCCACCGGCCCCGCAGGGTCGTCGTGGGGGCCGGGGGCCGAGCGCCTACCGCTCGACATTCTCGTCCGCGGCAGCCCCGGGCTCCGGCCGGTCGCTTCCCATCGGAGCTCACGTCCACGCCGCTCTTGCTGCTCCCGGCTCGAGCTCGGCAGCAGCACGGCGGCNGCGGCTCACCTGCCGGAGAGCGGCCCTTCCCCGCGGGCGCTCCCGCAGCTGCCCCGCCGGCGGCCCGGGTGAGCGGCCGGCGCCACTCACCTCTCTTGCTGCGTCTCCAGCGGCCGGGCTGGCAGTGGCCGTAATCCATGCAGTTCAGGATGATCAAGGCAAAGGAGAAGAGGCGAAACTGCATCCTGGGCCGCTGGGGTGGGCAGCCTCCTCCGGCGGCAGCGAGGGGCGGCGAGGCCGGCGGCGTGCGGTGCGAGGAGGGGCCGGCGAAGGATCGGGGGCAGCGGCTGCCGCCGGGGACCGCAGGAGTTTACACGCCTCTTGCCGCCCTTCTCGGGAGCTGCGAACTCACCGCCGCTTCCAGCATCTCCCCTGCGCTGCGGGGAGAGAGAGGTGAAAAGCTTGGACCCGGGCTCTCCTGATCCTCTCCTGCTATGGCTCTCCCCAAAAACAAACAGACAGAGAAAAATCACCACCCGGGTCGGGGCAGGAGCGGGGCCGCGGAGTCCCCGAGAGCCCCAAGCCTGTCCCACAGCACCGGGCGAGCGCTGCCGCCGGCCCCCGCGCCCCGGGACGGGCTGTCAGCCGGGGCACAGCGCTATTTATCGCGGCGCGGGGCGCTCCCCGCCCACACGCGCTCAGGTCGCGGCTCG
>VWYP01034494.1:72646-104719 GCA_013400435.1 Pycnonotus jocosus | reverse complement strand
CCGGCCCTGGCGCCGCCCGCGCCCCCGCCTCCGCCGGGCCCTAACGCCAGCCCGGCCCGAGAGCCGCTGATGCTTTTGCCTGAAGGCTCTTTGGAGGGCTTCTTCCTCACCTCGCAAAGCCTTCTCGTCCTTTCTCTTTCTCTGCCCTGCTTATAACCCGGGGAAACCCAACCTCCTCATTTCTCGCCCTGTTCTTTCTTTTTTCTTTTTCTTTTTCTTTTTCTTTTTTTTTCCCTTTCCCTTTTCGTTTCTTTTTGATAATTACGTCTTACCCTGGATTTAAGACCTTGATTGATTTATTCCGCCCACCCCTCCCCCCGCTCCTTTCCTTCTGGCTTCCTAAAGTCTGATCTCTTCAAAATCTCTTCCTTGAAACACCACTTTCATTTTCTTGGCAAGATGGCTCTAGAAGTCCTAAAGTGTGACTTCAGTAAGTGATTTGTGCTGGTTTCTAGCCACATCTGTACTTGGCAAAGGTATTGTAAAGCTAGGAAAATGGGAATCCCAGTAGTACAGATAAGGAGGGCTGAAACAAGAGGGAAGCCAAGAGTTTCCAAGTGAATTTAGTTTTGGTACAGGAACGTCTGTTAGTTCCTCATGACATCCACTGCACTGACTCCACAGTGCCATTTATTTCTCTGCTCCTCACTCACAGCCTGTTCCCCAGCACTACAGGTACGGA
Organism: Pycnonotus jocosus; assembly: GCA_013400435.1. Classification (NCBI taxonomy): domain Eukaryota; kingdom Metazoa; phylum Chordata; class Aves; order Passeriformes; family Pycnonotidae; genus Pycnonotus; species Pycnonotus jocosus. The sequence continues at coordinate 104,037 of VWYP01034494.1, read as the reverse complement.
CAGACCGTGACTCTTTGCTTGTGGTGCTCGTCCCGTTGTGCCTGACCTAACGAGCCCCGTAGGACCTGGAGCTCTGTGGAGCAGGTGCAAAAGCTGAGGCAGTGTGGATCTGGTACAGCTGGTGCAAAGCCAGGTCTAATAAACCTAGCTGGATCCAGGATCGAGGCTGGGTCTGTGCTGGGTGTTTCTGCTCCTCCGTCTTGCCCCCTCCCCCCAAACCCCGCGCCAGTAATTCTGGTGCTGACATACCTGAGCTGCCTCGGGATGGAGCCAGCTAAATTCTCACAAAAGCAGATGTACTCTTTCCACAGCAGAGCTGGCCTTAGAAAGAGCATAACGGCATTCATGTGGCACTGTGCCTGAGCTAATACACCGTGTTAGACCCAAGCTGGCTTTTCATCCATGGCCTGAACAATCTAACCACAGATGAGTGAAGTCTGACTGTATGGTGTTTGCCATACCATCCTGAGACCTCAGAATTTTTAACTGCATTTGTTGTATAATATTCCTCTGGAGCAGAGATTCCGCAGTATCATCAGTTTCCATACTGAAGTCTGACTAACAGAGAGGGTATATAACTTGCCTGAAATCAAAAGGGGCATATGAGACTGTGTCCTGAGTTTCCCAAGCTCTCAGATATTTCCGTAATCCCTGTGCTGCCCTTCTTTATATTTTTCCAGTGTATAGTAGCACTACACTAATTTAATCATAGTATAAAATACAAAGGATTTTTTTTTAATCACATTAGAGTAGAGATTGAGTGCATCCTCAGCAAGTTTGCAGAAGACACCAAGCTGAGTGACGCAGCTGACGTATCTGAAGGATGGGATCCTTCCAGAGGGACCTGAANTCTGAAGGATGGGATCCTTCCAGAGGTACCTGAACAAGCTCAAGAAGTGGGCACATGGGAATCTTGTGAGGTTTAACAAGACCAAATGCAAGGTGCTGCACCTGGATTGGGACAGCCCCTAGTATCAATACAAGAGCAGCCCTGCCAAGAAGGACTTGAAGGTGCTGGCAGATGAGAGGCTGGATATGAGACAGCAATGTGCACTTGCAGCCCAGAAAGCCAAAATGTGTCCTGGGCTGCATCAAAAGCAGCATGGGCAGCAGGTCAACAGAGGCAACTCTTGTCCCTCTACTCTGCTCTTGTGAGAACCCAGCAGGAATGCTGTGGGGTCCCCAGCATAGGAAAGACATTGACCTGTTGGAGTGAGTCCAGAGGAGATGATTAGAGGGATGAGTGCTTTTTCAGGAAAGCCTAAGAGAATTGGAATTATTCAGTATGGAAGAGAGAAGGCTTTGAGGTGACCTAATTGTAGTCTGCCAGTACCTGAAGGGAGCCTACAAGAAAAGAGAGAATTTTTACAAGAGGCTGTGGTGACACAAGGGGAGGATGTCATCAAACTGAAAGAGAGATCTATATTAGCCTTTAGGAATAAGTTTTTTACTGTAACAGTGGTGAGACACTGGCACAGATTGCCCAGAGGAGCTGTGGCTGCCCCATCCCTGCAAATGCTCATGGCCAGGTTGGATGGAGCCCTGAGCAACCTGGTCTAGTGGGAGGTGTCCCTGCTCATGGCAGAAAGGTAGGAACTAAATGCTCTTTAAGTTCCCTTCCAATCCAAGCCATTTCATTATTTTATGATATATTTTCTGATGCAAAATATTTATTTATTATAACTGTCATTATGGGGTTACAGTGTGTGAGATTCCATTGTGCAATGCAGAGCACCAGTGCCTTTCAGGGTTGTCATAATCTAAGAATTGCAAAGATGTGACCTGTCAATTAATTAACACAGAGCTATGAAGTCAGTCAGTCCAGGTCAGTCTAGCTCAGTGTCAGTGGTATCCAAGTGGGTTTGGAGTGGATGCTAAGGGAAAGGGTGCCAAAAAAAAGGCATGTATATATGTGGTTTATGGTCTTTATTTTCCCCAATCTACTTAGACAGTGAAACTTTTCTGTAAAACTGGTTGCAACTGAGGCCATAATTTATTTCAGTCAAGTGTGTTTACTGTGTGTTTACAGAAGCTCTCCAAGATGTGTAGTCTCTATATCCACTCCAATTTCGTGTGACATGTTGTGTGCCATTGAGAGCTAAAAATGAGACTTTTTGTGTTAGCACTATCTTTAGAGTATGTGCTTGCAATTTTCTGATGCAGAAATAAGAAATGTACCAGCACCCTAGAGATTTTCTCAGGCTTTAATGCCAGGGAGAAAGAGATCAAACTACAAGGGGAAATCAAACAAAGGTGTTAACTACACATTTGTGAGGACCTCAGGAATCTTCTTCAGTGTTTCACATCTACAAACCCATAATTATGCAGCTTTGATGCTACAAGAGTTATCTAGAGTCTTGGAGTCCTTTTTGCAAACAGTGATACCAGGACCTCCCCACTTACACAGCTCCACTTCTGGAAGTGTCTGAAATAAAAGTATGAAAGGGGTTTCTGACAGGTGTCCAGCTGGCATTGAAGATGTCATCTCTCAAGGTGTGGTGTCAGTGGCCTGGAAGCCAAACCAGAGTCTGCAGAGCCCAGAACATTTTTACAGTCGGAGAGAAAAGAGTCAGGGGCTCCAAGAGATTAAAAAGCAGAAGAAGGAAAAGGACTGGGATGAGTTCTGTAGGACATGGTAGACCTTTGTCTCTGCAGCTTCACTTCAATTAACAGAGAGGAATTGACTATAGGTATAGCACCTTGTGTGTCCTGTGGCTCTGATGAACACTGCACTCATTCTAAGGCAGGCTTGTCACAGTGAGGAACTGGGAAAATTATCTGAGCATGTTCAATTAAGACAGTCACAGAAAGAATGCTTTAGTCAAGGCCCAAGTAGATGATGTGGCAATGATTGAAATACCAGATGATGACAGTCTGGGCAGCTTTAGCAATGGGGATAGCTAAGAATGGGTGTATTTTACATAGATTATTCAAAACTCTCAGCAGCCAAATTAATGTATTTGAATAGTGCTGAGATGATTCATTACATACTGTTCAGAAATCATATTATTTTCTAGAACTAAATTTCAATTCATAGAAAATTAATTTTTATGTGTTGTGCTCCACAGAGGTTTCACTGACAGCAAAAGATCTTACCTTCTACATTTCAGCTGTATTAAAGCCAAAGCACTGCTGCTTTTGCAATATAAAGTAATTGTAATTATTTATTTATTGTGCTCCATAGGATTTCATCTGTAAGTATCCTAACTTCATCATCTTAAAATGAACAACACTAAGGTTTGCTTTAAAAGAAATTTCTCAATATTCTTATAACTTGGCAACTCATTGCTACATCAAAGTTATGATCTTTCCTAAGACCAGAATCTGAGCAATGAGTCTTAGCAGCCTTACATTGCAGTAGAAAAGATGTATCTTTATTTTCAGTGAAAGTAATGAGTGAATCTGTCAAGCTTTACATCTAACCTTCAACAAGAAATACATTCATATAAAACCCAGGTTCAAACTTTTTCTTTCTAAGTCAACTTTTACCTTCTTTAAATTCTTAAAATATATTTAGTTCATTAGTTCTTCAAAATGTCATCTGAAATAATAACAATAATGGAATATTGTGCCCAGTTTGGGGTCTTCCCAAATCAGAGCAAGACTACTGGAGAACCACAACCTTTGGGGCCTGGAGCACTAGTCCTGTGAAGGAAAGCTGAAGAAGCTGGCCTTGTTCACCCTGAGGGAGAGGATTTAGAGGAGACCAAACAGTTCCTTTCCACACCTATGAGGAGGTTACTGAGTAGGAAGTACCAGGTTCCTTATGGAGGCGCTGGACAGAAGAACAGGAGACAGTGGTCATGTACTGAAACAGGGGAGATTTGTGCTGGGCATAATAGAAAATAATTTTCCTTCTGAGTGGGAATAAGAGCTGGAAGCAGTTTGCCCAGGGAAGCTGTGGACTGTCTTTCCTATAGCAAGGCCTTAAGCAGCCTGGTCTGGCCTCTGCTGATGTGCCTGCTTTTAGCAAGTGGTTGCACTCAGGACCCCTCAAGGTCCCTGCCAGTCTTCATGATCTGTCAATCCTATAAAATCCATGAGCTCCCCAAACAGGCTGAGAGGACTGCCCTGAGCACTTCTGGACACCCACGTCTCTTCCATTTAAACCCTGAGGAGATCAAAAGATTGTTGTCCTTCTGACTCTCTCTCTGAAACAGGATCAAACTCCTCGATTTTTTTTTACCTCTTTATGCAGACTTTGCTCTTGCAGAGCTTCCAACAGTGTCTATGAGCACTTTGCTTAAAGAATAAAATCATCAACTCATCATAGATGTATGTTTTTATTAAGGGCTCAGAGAAGAAAAGATAACAAAAAAAGGGATAACAACTCTAAAATAACTTCTGTAGCTCTCAAATGTAATTTCCAGTTCTTTCTGAGGGAAAAAAAAAACAGCCGGGGGTGGGGGGGAAGAAACATAGAAAATAGTATGCAAAAGATATTCTAAATGCTGTGTAGCCTCCATTCTCAGTTTGGACAGGCACTACACTACCAGTTCCTGCCTGTCAGCTTTGGACACCATGTTTCTCTTGGAGTGTGCAAGAGCCAGTGTCCTCCTGTGTGGATAGAGCACTCTGAAGGTGAGAGTTCAAATTCCAGCCTGGCAGCTGCAGAAAATCCACTTCTTTTGGAGAATGGTGGTTTTAGTTTGCCAGCATATAGATCAGAAAATTACTGAAAAATTAATGTATACCAAAGTTCAGGCTTTCTGCTCTGCAATGCTTTTCATGGCGCCACGGCTACAAAGGAGGTTTGCAACACATACACATGGGTATAAATTTGCTCTAATATGGCCTCAACAAAATGGCTTCACAAGGACTTGGAATGCAAAGATGAAATGGTGAGCTTAGTTTTTCACAAAGATTTTACATTTACATTTTTACATCCTGTGCCCTAAGCTTTATGTAGTCACTGCTTTATCTCTCATTTACATAGAAACCGACCCCTTCTCCCCCCCAAAAAAAAATCATAGCGTAACTGAGTTTGGAAAAGACCATGGTAGATCATCTCTTGCTCAAGGCAGAGCTAACTTCAAAGTTAGGTCAGGTTAACGAGAGCCTTATCTAGTTGAGGTTTGAAAAAGTTCAAGGTGGAAGATTCCACAGGTTCTGTGGATGACTTCTTCCAGTGCTTGTCCATGCTCATAGTGAAAATTTTTGCTATATCTCTAGAAAAAACTCTCCTCATTGCAAGTTGTAATCATTGCCCTTTTGTTTTACTCTGTGAATCCCATCTTCTTATAAACCCCCTTTTATACCTGAATATATATATGTTTGTAGATACGTATTTTTATATTGAATTATATATAAGAAATATGTATAAAAAATATATATATATATTTATAATCTATTCTGGTTTAAATTTATGTTTACTTTTTATTTCTCCTTTGCCTTTCTTTTGTTTCCTTATCACCTATGCATCAAATTGAGGAAATATTTAAGATATTTCTTTAAAATGACATCCTTGAGTCTAACCCTCTCATCTTGAAATATCTCGTTTGTTTTCCCACTGTTTCTCTTGGTAACAGAAGGAAAGGGAGCAAAGATGATTGTGTACCTGTAAACACAGAACTGTTGCCACAATGACCAATGACAATCAAAATTGGCTCTCAAAATGAGAAAAGTGATATGATGGAAACATTTTTATGGAAATGTCAGAATCTGTGGATTATTTTCTTGTAACAGCAGCATTTTTCAGCATAGGCATATGTTGTATTCAACATCTTTTTAATAATCTTCTAATTTAATGACTGGCTTTGGAGATATCTTCCAAGTACAATTTAGATATTTACTATTTAATGTTAATAAAGGCTAAATGTTAAATGTTGTGATGTGAAGCGCATGTTTTCTCCAGCGTATCTATTTAGCAAGAAAGGGATTGCAATATTTGTTGGAATATACAAGAAGTATCTCTGCCAAATGATAATAAAGAAGGGAGTTTAAAAAGAATTTTGGACAGTTGAGAATTCATAGATAAAATCCTGAAATTTGTGCAGTTAATCTACACTGAGTTTCAAAACTAAAATTGTCTCCAGTAATAAAAAAACATATGTTTGAGACAGTTTTATAATCTGCAGAATACTATACTTTTCCACTGTCACATCATTGTTTACTCCTTGTCTTATGTATTGAACAAACAGCTCAGGAAAACAAATTAAAAGAGAACTCATGAGCATTCTCTCTGAAATACTGTCACCTCCTCTAGCCCAGCTCAGGAGAGAGCCTGGAGCGGTAGGTGATCCTGCACTGAAGCAGTAAATAGTGACAGGAATAAGAAAGGGAAGCATGATCTTAGTGCACTTGGGATGCCAGCCCCAACACGACCTTGCACAAGTACCTAAGCACAGAAATGAAGGGTCTTAGTGAAAGGGCAACAAAAGAGCTTACATTCAGTTTTGTCAGAAGAATTGTACAAATGTAACTGAAGACATATTTTTTAAATGTGAGAGCCACAAAATACAGCTTTTAATTTTTAAAAAAGTGCAATAAACCACAGTAGAATATTGTTTTGTCTGAACTTTATACCCTGCCAGTCATGATGGGAGCTGAATGTCAGCTTTTACTTCATTGCAAGTTTTGGAGATGTGTACCATATCTATCTTCTGGAACCAAAATTAGACCAATTTCTGTCCTTACAATAAAATAGAGATAAACCATAAGGGGGAAAAAGTGAAAATTTGAGGTCATCATTCTTCAGAACAATTCTTTAAAGCAGAATTAAATTAGAGACTAGGGCAGAGGAACTGTGATGGCTGCCACTCCAACAGTACCCCCGGGGCTGAGAAGACTGCTGGAGCCAAAAGCATGAACCACAGAACGTAAGTAGTTGTAGCCTGTAACCATGCCTATCTTCTGATGATCAGCAGAAAGCCCATAAATCATGCTCCTCAGGGACTGAAAGGCTTAAATAAGTATTAAAGGACTCAGTCATGCACTGGCAGAATAATACATACGATAATCTAGAAGATTTAATTTCTACTTTATTTTGGACATTTTTTTCTGTCCACTGAGCCCTTTAAAGCAGAGGAGTATGTGAGGCCATGCCAAATGCAGATATTTCACTTTCCTTTCCCTGAAGTCAATGCTGAAGTTTTTTATCATCACTTTGAGGGATATTTTCAAATCAGATGGACCTTTGTGTTGATTTTCATTATTTATTGTCAACTTCTCTCCTTGGGGAGAATACTAAGTTTGAATTTTTTTAAACTAGCATAAAAATTAACAAAGAGAATATTACGAATCACATGGTTCAGTCTAAAAACAGCTACTGACCATCTTCAATGCCCTCATGACAGTCCCAAACCTTCCTTTACCCCAGTGCTGGTTTGGCACACAGCTAGCAGATGAATATTTTCTGACTGATATCTGGCTTGGTGAATACAACTAATAATATCTCTGGGCCCAAGTCCACTCCCTGCTGTTTAGTACTTCTGGGGAACAGCATCTTGCACAGTAAGCAATTGTTGAAGTATCAAAATCCACATTTTATCTGCCCCTCATGAGGAATGCAGAGGGATATGGCTCAGACAATCTCAGGCAAGGGATTTTTAAAAGGGAATTCATGTTTGCTACTGCTGGCCCCTTACAAAGTGTCACCTTCAAAACTTAAGATGCTTTTTAAATATTAGGGAAAGATAAGGTACCTTGTCTATTACACCTTACATATATGGGATATATATGGGGCTAAATCCCTGAAAAACATATTTGAATATTTACAACTAAATTTTACCTGAATTGCTGCATCTAAATCCAAAATGGAAATAACCAATCATAATTTTAAAATCCTGTCTTGGCTTGCTTCTCAGGTGTAGGTTTTAAAGCAAGATCCTGGAGGCTTTGCTTCTACCTCAAACTGGCAAATGTGGAAAGTTGAGACCCTCTCCAGCAAACACATTCTCAAACCCTAATTGTAAAACAAACATGAAATGTGTATCACTATTTTCAGTCTATGCCCCTAGCCCTGCCAGTGTGGTTTATCAGATGCATTCTGAGAAAATATCCAGGAGTGGTGTCCTTGCAAAACATGGCTGTGGTGACTTTGTTGTTAGACAGCAGTGGTACCCTAACACTACACAAGAGACTATTTCCAGTTTGCTTCATGATATCAAAACCTACATCTCTGAGTGTATCCTAAGTAATTAGTAGTGGAAGGCAGAATGGGGATGAAGTGATCTAAATAATCCCAGAAAATCAGGATTTGTTAGACTAGAAAGGAGCAGGAGAAAGAAGTCTACATTCTAGGAAAGATCCATGCATGGTTTCCTGTTTTCTGTCCCCCATAAGATTTATGTTTGCATTCATCAGTTACTGCCTAAAATATTACATGTGTTCCATTACAGAAAAACACCTTGGAATGGGGGTCTGAGAGCCCTCAGCTATCAATTGCCTTTGGAACAATCAGCCCATGACAAGCTCTGTCTGCAAACTTTATCCATGAAATTGCTGTAAGTGAAGTCATCAATGCATCCCTTGATGATTCCAGCTAGGGAAACACACAGCTACCAGTGCCTGGGGAGCAGGAGATGTGGATCTGAATGTACATTGAGGCTGAGGACGTTCTTGAGTGACCATCACTCACCCCCCAGCTGAGTGGCTCAGCCTGTAAATTACTGCACAGAATCACAAAATAAGCTGAGTTGGAAGGGACCCACAAAGATCATTGAGTCCAGCTCCCAGCCCTGCACAGCACCATCCCTAAGAATCACACCATGTGCCCAAGAGTCACACCATTGTCCAAACACTTCTTGAGCTCTGTCAGGCTGGTGCCGTGACCACTTCCCTGGGGAGCTGTTCCAGTGCCCAGCCACCCTCTGGGTGAAGAAGCATTTTCTAATATCCAGCCTAAACCTCCCCTGACACAGATTATGGCCATTCCTTTGGGTCCTGTGACTGGACACAAGAGATCAGTGTCTGCCCCTCCTCATCCCTTCATGAGAAAGTTTTAACCACAGTGATGCCTCTCCTCAATGTACTCTTCTCCAGGCTGAACAGACCAATTGATCTCAGCCATAGAGCTTCCCTCAAGGCCCTTCACCATCTTTGTTGCCTTCCTTTGGACACTCTCTAATAGTTTCATGTCTTTCTTTTATTGTGGCACCCAAAACTGCCCCCAGCACTGGAGGTGAGGCTGCCCCAGTCAGAGCAGAGCAGGACAATCCCCTTCCTTGCCTGGCTGGTGATGCTGTCCCTGACGTCCTGCAGGACAAGGCTGGCCCTCCTGGCTGCCAGGGCACTGCTGGCTCATGTTCAACTTGCCACTGACCAGGACTCCCAGGGCCCTTTCCATGGCACTGCTCTCCAGTATCTCATTCCAGTATGTCTGTACCTACATCCTGGGTTGCTGCATCCCAGGAGCAGAATCCAGCACTGTCCCTTGTTGAACTGCATGTGGTTGGTGATTGCCCAGTTCTATAATTCATTGAGGTCTCTCTGCAGGGACTCCTTACCTTCATGGGACTCAACAGCTCCTCCCAGTTTTGCGTTATCTGAGAACTGGCTCACTATCGCTTCCAGTCCCAAGTAATTTATGAAGATGTTGAAGAGAACTGGGCTGAGAACAGAGCCCTGCAGAACCCCACGAGTGAGGTCTCCAGTCTGATGTCACCCCATTCACTGTAACCCTTTGTGCCCAACCTGTAAGCCTGTTGTTCACCCATCACGTGATGTGTTTATCCAGCTGTGTGAGAATATCAGAGACATGACCTTAAGAGGTTGGTTTGGGGTTGGTTGTTTTTTTGTTTGTTTTTTTTGTTTGTTTGTTTGTTTGTTTTTTAAAGAAGATTATGGATTTAGGTCTGTTCTTTGACAAAATGGCTGTAGGTGAGGGCACATGGTGACCATATTTTTCAACCCTCTTCACTGGTTAAAGCAGTATCTCCTTTATGGTGGCTCTTTGGAGAGGTGCAGGAACACTGCTGCCTCCAAATACCTTTGATCAGGACAGCACTCACAGACAGCTGTGACCCAGCTCCCCTAAGTTTCCTTAATAGCTCCATGGGATGCCTTGGACTTGTGTCAGCTTTTGAGCATTTATAATGGGAGCAGAGGTGTCTGGGTCACTGGCTTACAGCTACCTGTGGTTTCACAAATTTTAAAAAATGCCCTTCACAAGTCAAGGATGAGAGCATAATCAAAAAGTGGCCCAGCACTAGCAGTGTTTGCTGAGCCTCATTCAGGTGCCTCAGACTGAGGTGTCTTCTCAAGCCAAGCAGGCAACCCATGCCAAGATGCTTTGTATTGGTATCTGCTTCTCTAATGGCATTTGATAGACTGATGCAGCCAGTAACTGCTTGCTGGGTCAGCCAAGGAGACCTTGGTTCTATAAAAGGTTGTGTGAAAAGGTTGTGTGCTTCACTACCTCAGGTTATATTTCACATATAACACTACAGATTTTTTTGAGAGATGTTTGATGCTTAAATTATGATCATCTACAGGAAGAGAGTAGAAAAGAAAGGCAGAGAACATCACACAAAACCAGTCTAGCTAGGTAAGTTTTTCCGTGCTCTTCTTTTTGTAATAAGAAATGACTGCCATGAGGGTGCATGCATTTGAATTCTCGAATTTCAGTTCTCTCTGTGCTTGAATGTGATCTACTTGGAGCAAAAAGCAGTGGACACAGAAGATGTCTAAGACTAGGACAATAGGATCGCAGCATATAGTTTTGTGAGGAAACTATCCTGCTAAATTTTTATCCAAAATGACCACTATCTGTTTGGAGTAGGTCTGGAGAAAGGTAAATGGCATTATCCATGGAAGGGTCAGGAGCAGGAGCTCTTACCCAGCCAGTAGAAGGGCATCCAGCAGCTGCCAAAACTAAGGAAACCACAACTCACAAATGTAAAATCAGCTGTTATTACAAGGGGATCTGGAAAGAGGGGAGAAGTTTTGAAATGCTATTGTAAGTTTACAGGTAGGGAAGGTAGCAAATCATGCTTACCAGTGGCAGTAGCAGCAATAGAGTAGGAGCATGAAACTCTTGGCAAGACTTAGAGCAGATTTTTCCATTCCACTGATGTTTTTCTCACTCTCTCTAGTGATATATCATTCTTACATTAAAGTTTGCTCCTGAATTTTTTTTTTATCTGAAAAAACCCTTTGTCCCTGTAAAATGCAAAATGCAAAATACAAACTTATCTTTAAATGAAGACAATTCCTCTAGCACCCCTTCCATTCATGTTTATGCTCAAGGTAGGACTCAGATGTTCACAACAGAAGCAAGATATTGCTCCATCTTCTGAGGACCATCAAACCAAGCTTTCTTTCAGACCTGCATCAGAACTCAGCTCTGTCCTGCTCTGTCATCAGTCACGGTCATTTTGAAATTGCTGGGAGAAATTTATTTTGGGCATTTCCAACTATTGTTCTTATGTGTACTGGTGGAGACCTTGGACCACGTCATGCCAGCCTTGGAGAATACACACCTAGCCATTTCTGGGGCCTGACTTTTGCTCTGGCACAGCTGCATTGTCATTTTATAGTTTTGTATTAAATCTGGGTTCATTGCAGTGTTTGGTACTGGCACATTTCCATTCTGTGGTCTCATGTATGAAGAAATTACCACAGAACTGGAGGATGGCTGAGGTTGGAATGGAGCTCTGAAAGTCACCTGCCCCAGTCTCCCTGCTCATGTAGCAACAGCTGGTTGTCCAGATGGCTTTTGAATTTGTCCAAGGAACATGTTGGGCAGCCTGTGTTTGATCATACTCAGAGGAAAAAGTTTGATCTGTGCCAGTGTTTGATCATACTCAGTAAAAGGTGGGGGATTTTGTGTTCAGATTGAATTTAGTTTTTTAGCTTTGTGACCACTTCCTCTCAACTTGTCACCAAACACCACTCAGAAGATTGGCTTTCCATTTTTCATCCTGTCCCACCAGGTATTTATTTATACATATGAATAAGATTCCCCTGAGCCTTTTCTTTTCCAGATTGGACAGTCCCAGCTTTCTCAGCCTCTTCTCCCAAGTGAGATGCTCTTCTCCCCATCTGCTGGGCTCACTCCAGCAAGTCCATGCCTCTCTTGAACTGGGAAAATGAGTGGTGGGTCTTCTGAGCTGGCACAGAAAGGCCAAGTGAGATGGACACTTGTTTTGAGGTGTCAGGTCTGAGATTGCTTAGGAAGACTGAGGACAAAAGATCTGAACCTGCTTGTGGGCAGTCTAATGAGGCCAATAAGCTATCACAACCGTACAATCCCAGATCCAGCAAAAGAGAGGCCATAAAAAGTTATATTACAAATATTCTTTTAACATCATCTAACCTGGTAGTGTTGTTTACGTCGCGTGAGAGATTTGGCTAAGGTAGCTGCAGTGTGTTTAATTAATTGCCAAATTGTCAACAACTATTTTTCCATTTGACTCTGCAACACACAACATAATAATTTTCATTGTTTGCTTTTTCAATCTCCTAGCAAGATACTCTCTAAGTGGAGAGTTTTTCATAAAAGCAAGTAGTATATTAATAGAGATAATACACCAGAGTAGTTAATGAAAAAAATAATATTTTTAGTTAAAAAAAGATAAAAACCTTAAATATATATATCAAACATGTCCGGTGTTGAGACTGCAGACAAAAAAATTCTGCAATACTTTGTAATTTGTTCAAACAAACAATAGAAGAAAGCTACGCTTTGAGTCAACCACCTGACAAAGCAAATAGCTTTGCTAAGAATGATTCCTGTTGCAGATATCTCTTATCTCTCAGATATCATTAGCTGATACCTCAGTTAAAATAAATCCACTTTGTCACTTTGTTTACACTACTGGAGAGTTTGTATTATACCAAAACCTTTCCATATCATCATATTGTATATAAGGTATAGAAAGCATTTGTCTTGGGATTACTGGATTCCCAAACAATAGATTGTTTATTTTTCTTAGATATAGCTGGTTTGCTTTGAAAAAAAGCAATCAAACATTGATTATAAGGGAGTGATTATCAAAACCTACTGGGGCAGACCTGATCCAAAAGTCATTTAGGAATTGCAAAACCAGAAAAGCCCGCTAGTGCCTTGTGAGAGGTGAGATGTTGAAGTTCAAATCCTTGTTCTAAAATCAGGAAAAAGAGGGAAGTAACCTTGGTACTATATGTCCTGGGCATGCACTCAGGCTAAACAGTTGACAAATCCCTCTTCATCTTCTTTGTTCATTTTCCTTATAGGACAGGTCTCAGAGAATGCCCCTCAGGTAGGATAGACTCCAGGAAAAGGAACACAACTGCAGCTCCTGCAAAGTTCAGCCTGCATGTATGAAATTGGGCATTTAGCCATATGGGGAATTCAGAAGTCTTAAGGGTTAGATTGCAGCTGTAGAAGGCATAGCAGGTTTAAATTTTGGATGTAGGCACCTGAAAATGAAACGATTTTCTATCACTAATTAAGGCTGTGGGGTGATGACAGATGGGATAATGGTTTTCAAAGACATTACCTACTAGTTGTAATCCCATTACATTACCTGGCTGAAGAAAGGTGGCTGAATACCATGTTCTTATGCATTTCTGCTCATGAAATTAACATAACCTTTTCTGCAAAGTAACACATCTTGTCCTTCTGGTTTCTTTATCAGTAACTATTGTTGAAACAAAAATTTATAAAACACCATTCTCTCAGTTTTAGAAGATCTGAGTAAAGACTGCAGGAAATCCGTCAAAGACTTGATGCCAGACAGAAAAGTATAGATAGACATATTGTTCACTTGAAAGCAAGACAATTTTGGGAACACAAAGTGTGCCTAATACTGCTGTAGGAATACAGCACATCCTTACTTTCTGATATTTACAGGGCAATCCCAACATTGCTGTAGTTTAGAAGGTTTTAACACACAGATTAAGCCTGTCCTGCAAGTGAAACTCCAGGGGCACCAGCAGGAGAGTTAGGAGAGCACCAGTGCTTTGGGATTCACCATGGGCTGTGCACACCTGCTGAGAACACCCAGGACTTCCTGGGATTTTTCATCTGCACCAAGTCCTACAACACAACATCCTCATTGCTACTAATGTCTCTATGAGGTAGCCTGAGGCTATCTACTAAAACTTTTAGGAGAATGTAAAGAACAGGCTTAAAGCCCTAATTTTTCAGTGAAGTTTACACTTTTTCCATTCCTAAGTTTGACAGATGCATCTGGAAGCACCATGTGGAAGGATCTTGAAAGCAGGTTTGTATTTGGAAGCTCCTAACTCAACAGCTACATTTCTAGTTCCATATTCCAGGACATTTGACAGCATCAAGACACACAAGCCACCTATAGTGCTTGGAACAAGGCCTATGCTGTGGAAATTTTTATCCTCATTTTAGATCAGTCTAGCTATAATAAATTGATTCTTAAAGCTCCTGGCAGGCTGCCCCAACATGAGAAGTCTTCTATCCCTTGTTGAAACAAAAGATTGTTCAGCCAAACTTCTCCTCTGCTTGAGGAGGTTTGGACTCCAGCAACTTCTTGCTCTCAGCCATCCCCACATTATGTTATTTATTTGTGGCATTTTGTATAAGAGCTCCTGTGCAAATTAGAGCTTGGAGGCTTTGTCCAACGGATAGCAAGAGCTGCAGTGTGCCATTCCCCCAGTGGCAAGTCTTCTTCCCTGTCACTTAATAAATCACCATTCCAAACACAAGAGAAAAAATATAAATATGTTGGAAACTTAAAACTGGATCTTTTCTGTCATTCTTCTCTCATCACAAATAAACCAAAAGAAAAAGAAAGATGCTTGTGGTACTAGAAGCCTTTGGATTGTCATAAATACTAACCAAAACCTCCAATAAGCTGCCAACCAGACTACTTCCCTCAAGTTTATTATTCCATTTCTGCTTCTGCCATGTAATTCCTCAACTGTAATATTTCCATGCAAACAGTATGGTGTGTCCAAAATATCTTATCTTACATTAGAGAGGAAACAATTTTTTTCAGGGAGAACACTGTATCTTTTCCCCATATGGCTACAACTATGCAAACCAAAATGGTTTCTCTCTTGGCAGGCAGGCAGGATACCTAATGAGCCAATACACAGAAAACAGATAAAATTAAGAAACAAACAGCAGAGTGTTTCATCCTCTTTCTTTTCCCATCATGTTTTGTCCAGGTTTTATGTCCCAGTTATTACCACTAACACCAACAAATATTTAGAAATTACATTTCAACCAATGTCACTGGCCAATCCACCCCATGCGCTGATGCAAATTTAACACTTCTCCCCCATATTCGTGGCTATCTGGAATTTTTATCTTGTCTGTATCTCTCTTCTAATTTCTTCCTAAATTTGCCTAGTACTTTTTGATTCTTCTTATCTGACAGCTTCTTTTCTCTCTCTTTTTCATAACATGCTCTATGTTTTTTCACACTGTCCTTGTACTTTCCCCAGGCTCCTCCTCCCTTTTCCTTCTCCTGTTTCTTTAGACATCACTTTCAAACACTTCTGGAGTAGAGGCTTCTCTCACGACTTCCCTTCACATCCTTTATCTTTACTCCCTTATATGGGTCCATAAAAATTCCTCACTTTGAGAACAAAGCAGATGGAAATACCCACAGGGGGAAAATACTGCATCTCAAATTCCCTGCTGCTCCAGAACCAGTGATGTCAGGTTGATGGTTCCTGCATCATCACAGATATTTACCTAACGGATGGATGCCACTTGTTGCCTAGATGGAGCCTGCCAGCAGATGGATATCCCCTAATATCCTATTTACTTTTCTCACAAGTGTAGCACTAACAGACAGAGGGAAGGGGAGGGCTGTGTTGGCTCTCTCCATGGCACCAGCTCAGAAGCTGTAGGGCAAGTGAAGATAGAGAACATGGTGGGGAACTCGAATATGTGGCCTTAAACTAACACCACACATATGTCTTTGTGGCTCCCTCTGCCTACACGTTCAACAGTCCTGCTGGGTCTGGCTCTATTCAAGAGCAAAGCACACACATGATAGCTCATTAATAATGGAAAACACTTAGTATTTTATCAGCTTTCAGTTCTGTTGACTTCTAACAAGCTTTTTAGGGGGATTTTTTTTCCCCCTTGAGCTGGTTTTGGTGGTGAGTAGGAGTGAAGAAAGAAATTCAATAAGCCTGCAGGCAATTGCTGTATTGGCAGTGTATATTGCTTTTCATTTTGGAATTGGCATGAAGGCCCTCCAAGTAACATAAGCTCTCCTTTTTGAGAGAATTGACAGATAAATTATATACACAAGATGGAGTTGGATAGTTTTTGGAGGAATGAGGATTGAGGGAAGTCAAAATGGAAAGCTCATTTCACATCAGGGATATTCCTTCACTGTACTATTGACACAAGGCCCCTTTGATCCCAAAGGCTCCTATAGTACTCCACTAAATGTAGCCAGAATTTGAAATGATGTGGCTGTCAAAATTAAGTTCTTCAATCTATACCTGGCTATATCAGTAATTACTCCAGAATCACAAGTGTTTGACTTCTTATAAATTCTATTTACTTGGCAAGGACTATGCAAATTATTAGTACCTTTAAGATGTGTAATTATACCTTAAACTCTATATTTGTTGAAAACAGTCATTGAATTTGTCCAGGAAACTAATATCTAATCTTGTTGAAAGCCAAAATAGATGAGTGTTCTTGTTACTTTCAACCTAATTTGAACCTCCTGGAGACTCACAGAAATTATCTGACATTTCCCATTCTGGGTAACATTTGCTTAATATTCAAATCATACAAAATATTGGATTATATTTTTCCTAGTAATAATTTCCAATAAGTGTTTTCAAAGTTTTGGAAGCTGACTGCCCTGAGTGAGTTTCAGATGCTTCAAAGAGATTTATAAGGCAATATGAAGTGTGGAACAGGGAAGAAAAGAAGTTGAAAGAAGCCTTTCCCTACATATGCAGTAAGGAAAGCACAGCACTAAAATAGTACTAGTTAGGTCAAAAATAAACCTATGGAACAGGTTTAAACTTTATAATTTCTCTGTTCAAACTTTATAATTTCCTGTATTGCAAACAAAATTTCTTTGATTAAATTTATTAGGAAAAGGGTTTTTACATCGAGGAAATCATACAACAAAAGGTTTGTATAAGTGAGAAGGAGGAACTGCAGTTTGATGTAGGACAAACCATTACTATATAAATGTCATCACCTTTTGCCTCTTCAAGAATACATCAATCTGGCATCATGAGAGGAAATATGCACCTTAAAGCAGTAGAAATAGGGGGAAAAAAGCCTAAATGATGCATTATGTGAACAATTACTATCAAATAACACAATGCATTTCTGTGGGTCCTACTGTAAAATATGAAAACATACAGAAATAATTAACAGCCCAAAACTCCAAAGACATACTCTGACTTCTAATTCCTAAGAGAGAACATAAAGTATATATTTCTTTGCCATGAGATTAAACAAGAAATCTCTGTTCAAGTCATAGTACAATCTTGATCCTTCTACAGGCAGCCCCTCTGTTCAGTCACAAGGTGAACACTTCTACACTTTCAGTGAATGGCTCTTTGGCACAGCACAGTATTTCCTTAACTATCATCACTTCTGACTCTTCAAGAACACAATTCAGCCTTCTCAACATGGGTATAAACAGATAATTGTCTTAAACAATTGCTTCCACGTGCCTTATCAAGGGTCATTATTAGAGGAATATTATCTGCATGTTCCCAACTTCTACAAACTCACACAGTGCAGTTGCCAGCCTGTGGCCACTTCAGCCAAGGCAGCTGGAGCTGAGCAGCATGGCCAGCACCTTTCCAAACTGTTACTGCAGTGTGTGCAAGCTCTCATAAGCACCTAATTTTTTAAGGCAAATTCTCACATTTACAGTAGATGTTCACTGCAACAAGAAGTTCAATCTACTGAAACAAGCTTAAACTTTTAAGTTCTTTGCATTAAAATTTCTCTTCATGGCCAACTTAGTATTTTCAGGGTTGGTTAGCTCCAGGAAGATGAGATCCAACGTGACAATAATCTAATTCACATACCCTTTAAATGCCTCAAGCTGTGGGATGTGTATACTGCATTATGATTTCACCTGTTGCTAAAGTTCAGCTTTGTCCAGTGGCCATAGTGCACATATGAACACAGACCCTCACACAGAAGATACTTTGGGACAGAGTGGATGGAGAAGTTTAGACTTTTCCACTGGCACAGGGCAGATGGGTGAGGCCTGCCATGCCTGGTCTGGTTGGGTACCGTGCAGCGTATTTTTTTACAAGGGGAGATATAGATTATTCATACCCTTAGTTCAAAATATCTTCCTATCAGTGAGGATGCACTGAGCAAGAAATAGACTACTGGAGATGTGTGTGATGCGAAGTCAAGGAAGATGTGGTTATGTGGCTGTCCTGGTTTGAAACCATAGCCATCCTCTGTGTGAATAATTAATGAAATATTTTTGGAGAGCTGTCCATCAGTGGAGGTTTTGCTGTTGGCAAAGCACTGCTCATTCTCATTCAAAATGAAAGGAGGCTTCATTTATTAGGAGGCTTGCAGATTCACATTTCACATCTTTAAATTACAATTTCTTTAGTCAGGGTTGCATGATGAATGTAAAAAAGGAAATTATTTTACAACTGGTCTCCTGGCTACTCATATGTGGCAATGAACTTGTTTCACAATTTGGCCTCTATTGCCAGTTGCCATCCTTTCTAAGGACACTCCTGTCCATGAATCCAGCTGCAGGGAATTCACGTGCACCTCGCATAGTTCCTGGGTAGCTTACTCTTGGTACTAATCACCTGTTGCCGTCTTGTTTATTTACAAAGATAGCTCATACACCAAATCCTCTGCTGAGATACAAAAGGATCAAGGAAAGCCAAGTCCACTTTTCAGCCCCTCTGGGCTCTCAGCGTTTCCTGTTGATCTCCTAAGTTTTCTTATTCCTCATTCTGACTCACAACAATTGCAGCAGTCAGTGCTCTTTGTTGGCACAACAGAGTCTTAGGCTGTAAAACCTAGTGATGACAAAGTAGAAAATATGTCTGCCTTTCCAAGATGCAGGTAGGATTCAGTTTAAGCTATTATTTTAATGTACAGCTTACAGTCATCCGATTTTGCTTTCCTCCTGGATATTAGAGGTTACATAAATAATTGCAGGGAAGATTAGAAGTCCCTCATTGCAGTTCTTCCACTCTCACATGCTATAAAAGGAGCTCTTTACTAGATGCAGCACTGTTGCCTTTCTACAACCCTCCTATTAAAGATCCTTAAATGGCTTTTCCTCTGATGGCATTTCTACATTGAGAATTGAGAAAACATTTCTTGAAACTAATAACATTTTATTAAAACAATTACAAACATAGCAAGACATCTTCTCTAAATAGGATAGATAAAATATTTTAACCCTCACACAATCATAGCTTTACATGTTACAGTTGCTGTAAGAGAAAACAACTATCTTTATTTTCTCCAAAAGGGGGAAAACTTGACAATACAACATTGTATCTGATCAACAAATTTACTGAAAAGAACCCTTAATTTTAAAAGATCCTTGGAGCAGAAGTACAAGATTTCCCCATCTTTTACCCTTCATCCCTTCTAAAAACTAAAGGAAAGGGAGTCTTAAAACAATCTTCCTCTACCCTTTCCAAGTCTTCTTTTAGCAGTTACTACAAATATTTTTTGTAAAAGCAAAGCCAAAACAAGAGGCATGAAGTAGACCTTATCTTCATGTAATTTGGAGAACTATTCTTGGATGTTTATAAAATATTGCTACTAATGAGACTGCTAAAGCTTAGTCAATGGAAAATTATGACAGAATTTGCAATTGTCATGCTTGAACAAAGTTTCATCTACTGCCAACCTACTGCACACTCACTCTTGGCCAGCTTCACCCTTTGCCTTTCCGCTTCTGCTCTCCCCTGCCTGTGTAATTCAATCATAACTCAGTTACTCATGAAGGTGTCCCAGATTCCCCGGGTGGGGAAGGCAGCACATTCTCCATAACCATGGTGACAGTCCCAGCCAAGAACATGTCCAGCCACACGGAAAAGCCTGCAGGTGACTGCTGGCACAGCCAGGGCTCTTGCAGCACCACCAGGAGAGCCCATGACAGGGCTTGTTCTTGGAGATGTATGTTCAGCCAAGATTTCCTCTCTGAATAGCAGTGTTGGCACATAAAGAAAAAAAATGAGCAGACCAAATTCTAACTGGGCTGCCGAGAGCACAGTAGGTTTACTTCACCAAGAGGGACCTGGAACTAAAGTCCTTCATACCAACATTTTCAATGAGGCATTTCCATCTCAGCCATTGAAACCAGGTGAGATCTATCCATTTACAAGAATAATTTTTAGAAACATTAAGTATGTAACAGCAGGTAGGCTTCAGAACACACGCACCACTCTCCAATGATACAACCACCCTTCTGTTTCATTTTTTGTTCTAATGAGTGACAAGAATATTTTCTAAATTTCTCCTAAGCAGAGATGAGGGGTACTGAGAGAAGTACAAAAAATAAGTTATTTGCTTAAAATCCCTTTCATTTAAAATTGCAATTTCAGAAAATGGAAAGCATTACATACAATACAACTGCATCTGCCTAAGATATAACCAGTGAATACAGTTTGCTCTGAGTCTCACATTCATTATATGGCTTTTATTTTAGTAAACTGACTAGCAAATGTCTCTTCTGGAAATCAGTAAGAATTAGTTTGAAATCCTGTCCTGAAATCCACCTGCATACTAAACCCGTCAGTTATGACAGCACCAGGATTTAAATAACAGTGCAAAACCAAGAAAATCCTACCCTGTCACACTTCTTTAAAAAATCAGAATCGACCCACAAAGCAAGTTTTACATCCACAAGTTGAATAAACTTCATCCTTTGAGCTTCTTAAGAAGGACCAAATAAAACAGTATTGATTGTTTCTTTATTGAAGGTTGTAAAAATGTTTGGGTTTGTGAACTGAACTCTTTAATGGGAGACCATTTAACATATGCAGCATTTTTGTGGTGCAAGATTTAAAGTGTAGAGATGACAAAGATATTTTGTTGCTCAAAACTTTTACAGAAGGTACTGTTGTTTTGAACAGAAGTTTTTCTTCAAGGCTTTCACATTTACACAACATTCTCACACCTAAAAACTTCACAGAACTGACATGACACAAAGCTGCCAAGCATTTCAGTAGTGCTACAATCTGGACGTACCTTTTCTGTGCCTACACAGCTGGTACATGAAAGGTCCAAAACAGAACAGAAAGCTATAACACAGTATCTCACTCCTGGGATGAGATGATTTTAAATCTGTACTTTTAAGTAAATTCTTCCAGTCAAAAGGAAAAGCTGCATGTGGGCCCTTTCCTCACTGTTTACAAAGAAACATTCCTATTTTATCTCATTTAAAAATTCTTTAATTATTACACAACTGCACTCCTATGATTGTGTTAACAAGGAACATGGCTATTACACAATCTGGATTGTTCTAAAGTGACTGTTTTGGGGCTGTAACAATAGCGTGAACATACAGATTGCAATTTAGTCAATCTCTTGACAGAAAACTTGTGGAATAAGGAAGTTGGCACAGAGCACGCTCTATGCCTTAGGAAACTGCTCTCCAAAAGCAACTTGTTAACTTCAGCTGTTTCAGATGCTTCACCCTCATCCTAGGAACCAATCCTATACATAAAGTGAAGCCTTGTGCTGTAGATCAGCTTTCTTGCACCATGGTTGGAAACCAGCAGCAATCTACTTTTAACTGCTTATTGCTACCACTTCTTAAATTAATACTTCTGCTAATACTTCTTAAATTCCAGTTGCTCAGCCAAGGAAGTATCTTTGAAGGCCAGAGTCTAACTCCCTCCTGCAAGCAGGTTTAGGTCTATCAGGGTGCTGAGGGACTTACTAAATCAAAAAGTGGGGATTGCATACCCTTTCTGGGTGACTGCTTCCAGTGCCTGATCATCTTCCAGGTTATAAAACCAAAAATGTTGTTATTCTCACTTAAATCTAACACATTTTGTGTCTATTGCCACTGATCTTGCGTCCATGCAGCTTGAAGACTTGACTCGTGAATTTTCCCACTGAAGGGACTGAACATAACGGTAAAAACAGTAAAAACTGGTCTTAGTCTTAAGGCTGAACATCACTAAACTGTTTCTCCTTTTCCAGGCAACATGCAATTCCAGACAGAAAGCAGGGGTGTTGGCAAGCTAAAACAACCTTACACATGCAGATGAATCCCAGAACTTAAGGAGCTAAGAGGGAAACAGGCACACAGCTGGAACAAGCTGAAGGTGAGTCATTGGTGTTTCCCTCAACCTCAAACATGAAACTATGCAGTGATAGTGCCTCCTCCCTTCTAACATCCATGCTCACCTCAGTGATCAGTCACTATACTTGATAGAACTCAGAAAAAGGATCTGTGGTTTTCTCTTTAAGATACTAAGGCATATTCTGCAGTGCAAAGGTGCTAAGGGAATCCAGGCAAGTGTGAAACAGTAGTTGAAAACCCCAGAAACTCACAAACCCCCTCCCAATTCCAACAGTTGAATTAGAGTTTTGTTCCCTCATGTTTGCATCATTAATCTTAAGAACTTCATGTTTCAGAATCAAAGTTTTAAACCATATGCAGCTCACTTGTCAGGCCTTTTGTAATCCTCCCTCTCAACCAAAAATACTCCAGAAAGTCTACACACAGGGCAAGATTAGAAATGTGATTTCAAACAGGAAAAATTCTGAAGCATGAACACAAGAGGTCTACTCAAATTGTTCTACATGTGGGCTATGTTAGGTCTCATAAAAGATACTGGCTACATATGCCAATTGCTACATATGCCTTCACTCTTCCAAGACTCTCCCGCAAGAAACAAAAACATGGAAGTGCAAAAATATATTTTAGTTTGACTCCATGTTCAAATATGGTCTATTTGTTTGGACCACACACTTCTAATTTTTAAAAATGCAACGTTTGCAATAGGTAATAAAAATCTCTAAATCTTTGCTTCCAAACTCAGAGAGCCCTGAGAGCAAAAGCATCCTTTGGTACAAACAAACCTAACACAAATGACATCCTAAATTTCGCAAAATGTGATCAAAAGTGCTGTAGAATCCTGCGATGTTAAAAAGTCCTTATAAAACATAAGAATCTATTTAAATCAAACACACACAGACCGATAAAAGTAGCCAATTTTATTCAGAAACATTAGCTCTAACACATAACTGCTTTTCTCAAAAATGTTACGATTTTATATGCTTTTTAGTCAAATAAACAGATTTGTCTCCACTGTATAAGTGTTTCAATAGAATCCAGAGTCTTGAGTAGCCCAGTTAGGTGCCTAAAAAAATTAATAAAGAAGATTAGAAGAAATTACAGTATTAGCCAATACTTACTGAAATTTGTAAGACATTAATTTAAACATTTCTAATACTGCACATGCATATGAAGAGGGAATGTTGTTAATAATGAAGCATACTCTATGAGATTAAAGCAAGTGTTGATGTAACAGCCATACATACTGTAATTGAATTGTATAGCTACAGTCCTCCAAGCTAGTAGTTTCAAAAAGTAGAAGTTCTAGAAGATCCCAATATAAATCTAAGAATAATTTTTCAGCTGTATTTTTAAAATAAAGTAATGCCATACAAGTTTCACACAACTTCCCATTAAGAGAATAAACTAGCGCAGCACTGCCTGTCCTATTTCCACCAGTATTTCAGACAAGCACTGAGGAAGTGCAATAAAACTTTTAATGTTTAACCTCTTTTACTGTGTAGTTTGCTCTGATTTTTTTGTTTGTTTGTTTTAAAGATGTATGGCTGGGCCTTAGAGCCCCATTCTGTTACAGTGTTGTTCTCCCTCACAGAGCTTCCCATACTGTAATGTGGAGAGAAGCAAAACCAGATGATCTTGCCAACTTGCTCATTTTCACTGGTTCTACTTAAACCTTTTAATGATTTAAATGCATTTTCTAGAATTTTACTAAACGGGTTTAACAGTCAGGGTTTTGCACAATTCTTCCTCCAAGTTCCAATCTTCAGCACCATCCATTCTTCTTTCAATACCACATAAGCACCTACAATACTTTTGAGTACAACTCACTTGGAAAAAGTATTTTAACTGCTTTCATGTCACGCTTTATCTGCCCTTTCCTGGTGGTGAAAGAGACCATTTAAAGGAAGCAGAGCAGCAAATGACAGAAAGTTATGCAACAGAGTAAAATAACGATTAAGAGAAAGGCTGCAAGAAAGCAAGAACCACTGTCTAATGACATGTCACCATGATAAAGTAAGTATTTTCCAATGTAATTCTTAGTATTAGAACTAGGAGTACATCTGGTGAACTAAAGCATAGGTTAAGAATTATACTTAGATTTATCTCTCATAAAAAAAGACAACAAGGATTCAGAAAAATGTAGCTTATACCAACCTCAGATCTACCACTCTGATTCAGTTTCTTCTCAATGTTCATAGCCAACATTTGACTACGAAAAGACAAGCTTTTGGTCTTCTCAATCACTTGTTGATAAGGCGAGACTGCATTGTTGCCCATGACTACGTGGCCCTAAAACCCAGCAAAGATATAACAAATTTAACAACTGCTCAGCATGCAAGGATCTTTAATGTCATACTCTGCTTTCAGAACTTTCACAGATCATCTTACAGACAAGAGCAAAACACAATAAATGAAATCCACTACAGTTTATCCAGGAACAGAGCGTTTTGATTTCTATTGTTTTTCTTTGCCAATGAAGTAAAAGAAATTTAATGAAAAACTCAACAAATTCACTTGGATCCATCTGGCTTTAAACTGAAAGACAGCAGGTTTAGATTAGATTACTATGAAAATGGAACAGGTTGCCCAGAAAAACTGTGGGTGCTGCATCCCTGGAAGTACTCAAAGCCAGGTAAGATGAGGCTCTGAGCAATTTGGTATAGTGGGAGGTGTCCCTGCAGGGGGCTGTAACCAGACAAGTCTTTAATGCTCTTCAACAAAAACCATTCCATGATTCTATGGACAGCCTTACCAGCTTTGAATCCAACTTGGCGTCTAATCGTGCATTTCGAATTAGATTAACAATCCATCTTTCCGCTTCCTCAGGAGTCATATTCAGTTTATCTGCCAACATACTAAAAGATAACCAACTTATTAAATGGCAGAATAGAATCTCTCTGATGTTGGTAAATATAACAAGGAACTATGGAATTCAAGTCAAACCAAAACAAAATATGGCACAGTCTAGGATTCAATAAATACTGCATAGCTGAGAAGCTTACTTTCATTCGACTGAAATGACTTTAAAAATTACATACATGCTCTCCTGCTCATCTCCCATCCCCACTGCAAATAAGAAATTAATATCCTGAAGTGTATACTTACTCATTCTGAACTACACCATATTGCTTTTAAATCTTGATCTGCACAATTTTCCTATGTTCCTTTTAAACCTCATCTAACAAACATCCTTAGAAAAAAAGTCATTTAAGTAATTTCACTATTAACATAAAACCACCACCATTATAAAAAAAAACTGAATTGCTTTTATTCTTATTTAAATGAAATCAGCAGTCAAGGAAGTATAGACTAACTTGTCAAAAAAAATGTGTAGCAAGAAAACTTCACTCCAAAGTTCAGGAACAAGACCCATGAGACAGAGCTTGGTATAGGAGATATGACAAATACACTATGTTAAAACTTGCAACTTCAAGGAAGGAAGGGGGAGAGCAGAGAAAGAAAAAATCTTAAACAAGCACTCTTGTCCAGGAATAATTCCTCCTAATAGTGTTTCCTGTGGCTTTCCAGCTAACTCCTTTAGCTTCCTGCTGGTAGTTGGCTCATACAGGGCATTTGTAACGCTCACTCTTCCATCAGCTTTCAGACCAAGGTAACAAACATGAGGTAAGGGCTACTGGCATGACTAAAAAGCCAGCTGGCTATGTTGAGTTGCACAAGAGGTCAGTTTCTCACCATTTTACAGAATCTTGCCTAAACACCTTTTTCTCCACCTGAAAAAGTGATTTTCTTCTTGATGCTTATTTGCATGAAGTAAATACTTTATAAACTATCAATTATTAGCTCATCTACGTAGCTGGACTTCTACACACACTTTGTTATACAGTTCTCTCTCCTATATGGTCTTGATCTCTCACCTTTCTCCCAACTATAAAAGCAAGTTCCATTTTTTCCCACATATAAACATGAAGTAATCAGGAAAAAAAAAAAGTAACCTAAAATACTGGATTTACACTGACTTACTTAAGCAAAATAAAACTACAAATGGGTAGCAAGTGTTTGAACTTAGCAAAGTCAGGGGAAGTAAAATCCAACCTCAGTTGCTACTGCTCCAGTAGGCCTTTTAATCTGAGTTTGAATGAGCAATTGTAAAGGCAGAAGAGAGCAGACGACATCAGGGATGGAAATTTTTGTGGAATTATTAGTCACTTGAACAGAATATGAGCTACTTTAATACAAAAAAAAGTATAATCACTTTATTACCCCTAATCAGTGATGTTAAGCATTTGACTTGAAACTAAAGAAATTTTAAACTGAAAGTACATGGGGGCATGTGTAAGTATTACATTTCTCTTTAATAAACCTTAGTAAGATTTAGATAAAGTAAATTCACTTCCAAATGACCACAAAAAAGGCTATTGCCATCATACTGGGATTAAGCAACCCAGTTTTGGGATTAGTGTGGAACCTCCATTCGTGGAGATAGGGCCTTTACTTGTGGATTCTTGACTAAGCAGCACAATGGAATACTGCTGTGGGACCTGCTCAGAGCTGGAATTGGGTTCATAGGATTAATGCAGATGACTTCCAATCTACACCACCTACGCTTTCCTTTTTCCTTAACAAAGTCCTCATGTAATTGGAGAGAGAGAGGGCAGAGATTTCTAGAGAATCATTCCAAGCTAGAAAGTATGAAGCATTTTGCATTTGTTGCTACAAATAATTTTACTTTTTCCTATTATACCTGCACTTTAATACTAGCTCAGCTGCTTCAGAAGTGGCTTTTTTTAAACTAAAACATGTTTTTTTAACAAACAGAATATACATGTAGCAACACAAAAGTAACACTGCACAAGTATTATTTTCTTTCATAAGTATCTGGAAAACTTAAAAATCATACAATGAAAATGACAAAGTAAAAAGAACGTAAAAATCGATTTCATCTCAACTTGTAGCTTTCAGACTTACTGATTTTAAATTCTAGTATAAAACAACTCACATTATCAGTAGCAACTATCTTTTAGTGAATAAGGAATAAATCTGTTAAAAAACCTAGAACTTCATCACATCTTTGACATAAGAGATGACCTTACTCCAGCACTTGTTGCAACTGGATTCACTCAGAGTCTCCTTGCAGCCTACACTGAAGCAGTCAGGATCAGCTAAAGTGCATGGATGTACAACATAGAAGTATTTTCCTGGTAAAGTAATGCACATGGCCAAAAAAGTATTCCCCATCTTTCCAGGGCAAATGCACGGAAGATCTAGCCTGATTATAATTCTGTAACAAACACCGCTACTCTCCTATCACAGTTAGAACATGTATTTAAAATGCTCGAGATGTAAAATGCAGCTTAGCTTCATACAAGTTTGACAATTGAAGTAATAGTGACACATTTAGATTTAAAAATCCATATTAGCACCATTAATATTAAGGTAAGAATGCAACAAGTTACCACTGTTTATAAAGATTCCTGTTACAATTCAATAAAGATTAAGTCAATTATAATGAAATACTATTAAAATTTGAAGAATGCTCTACCATTTCAAGTTACAGTTAATTTCAAATGGCAGTTTTGCCAAAACAGTTGCAAAAATGAATATTTTAATAATTTCTGTCCCCTAGTTTTATAAGCAAATTAACTTATTTGGGTCATGCTAGGGCTAGTGTTATTTAAGTTTTCATTTACTTAAAAGGTAAGCTTACTGATTTCCCCACATGCTCATATATGAACAAGCCCATCTTTATACAGTTTTCTTGTTTGTGCAGTACAAAAGAAAAATGAAGCATATTCAGCTCTCCAATTAAATACAGGCATATCAAACTAATTAAAACAGAATCAGCATCATTTATTACTCCCTGTTAAACATGACGTTTCAAACAGCAAACCAATCACACGGGGATTTGGGATGTGTAAGCTGTAAGTTACCACCAACAAAGCAACTATGTCCTTTGGAAAAATGTCAGCTACCTAACAGATGTAAGTAGTGAAAAATTAAACTGGCATTTATTTTTATTTAATATAAGGAATAGCAAGATTCCCACTGTTTTCACATTCATTCTAAATAGCTAAGCACTACTCATTAAGCACTGTGTTACAACCATCTAGTTTTTCGCTCCAGAATTAGCTGTGGAAATCATTTGGAAACAAAGAAACGCAAAAACTGTGTCTCAGCCAAACACTCACTTCAACTGGCTAATTTCTTCAAAAGCAGCTCTGAAATACACTAAGCAATACTTAGGTACCTAATTTAATCAGCCCAAATATAATTATTGTTACAGCTTACAAAGAAATTTAAGGCTGACATCAATCATTAAAAGCACAATGATCTACTGAGAACCACCTCATTACTGACTACTGACTCCATGTGCAATTAACTCATGGGTATGGAGTAGGAATATCCAATATCTATTATGTCATTCTGACATAAACGTCTCAACTCCAAATCTCTCACTGGCCTCAGAACACACTATAATGCTTATAAAAAAAGGACATTGCTACCTATACTTAGGAATCACTCACAAAAAGAAAACAGCCAACTACAGTATTTTTTTATCATATCTAAAGTTGAAGTACCACACACAGAGCACAAAAAATATGAACTATTCCTATAAATAATAAAATACTTTTTTTAAAATTAAAAAACCAAATAAATGGCAATCACCTACCACAAAATTTGATAAAGCTTGCTATTTTTGCCATAATGAATCACTGGTATGTTGCCCACAGTTTATCAATATCTTTTGATACAAGACTTGAAAAATTTGAGGAGTCTTCGCTCATTGACTGGAGTCACATAAGAGGAGATTTCTTAGAAAGCCATCCAGTCTCTAGTTAAAAGAGCTTAACCATCTAGTTTCAATGAAAACTTGTGCTTCAATATGCGCACTACCCATACCACTAAAAAGAATTTGTAAGACAGAGCAAGACACTATTTGGCTTTATATTCCCCAGAAACTCATCCTTAAGACCACTATATGTATGGGATATCTTTTTCCCAAATATTTGTTCAAATCCCCTTTATGCTCAAGCATGCAGTACTCTGCTTAAAGTAATTTTAGATGAAGTATTAGCTATCTTATAAAAACAAATATTAAGTATGGAAAAGCTCTGCTCACAATATGTAGCTCCATTTACTATTAGGACTATTTGCTTAAACTCAATACACCACAGCTGACTAAAATGCTCAAATTCACTGTTTCCCTTTTACACCAAAGCCACTGATTATTTTAAGCTGATACAAAGGTTAAAAAAATATATATTCCAAAGGCATTGAAGACAACCATGTCATCCAGTGACTAAAGATTAGAAGTAGTAAGAATCAGTTCCTTTTCCAACTATAGCTATCCATAAAAAAAGCAATACATCCAAGAAGTTTGCAATATTAAAAATTTTTCTCTCGAATTCTTTCCTTTGAAATTAGGCAGTGTTAAATCCCTTCCTCAGAGGACTAGATGCACACATTTGCTCTGGATATAACCTAGTAACAAGACTCCATTGAACTTGATCAGTTCAACAGCCTTCATTTCTGCTGTCTCAAGGACCTCTGCACTGCTCTCCATCAGTGAGATTTTTTTAGTATTCAGAGTTTTTCACGTCACTTTTTCCTTTTTAATTTAAGAATGTGGATATATGGAAAATGTGGGCAAAGGCCAAGCGGAAAAAGATCTCAAGCATACAGAGTATCTTCCCATTTAGTTTTTTTAAAAATATATA
The DNA here is from genome assembly GCA_013400435.1 of Pycnonotus jocosus. Taxonomy (NCBI): domain Eukaryota; kingdom Metazoa; phylum Chordata; class Aves; order Passeriformes; family Pycnonotidae; genus Pycnonotus; species Pycnonotus jocosus. The sequence continues at coordinate 74,204 of VWYP01034494.1, read as the reverse complement.
TACAAGAGGCATCAGAGCTGATCCATTTGTAAAGTCTGCATTTATAAAATAAATCTGAAAAAATGACAGACATATTTGCTAATAACAGTTCCTACAGCTGAATCACTTTGGGCTACAGGGAATAAAATCCATTGTTTTCTACTTAATTAATGAAAAATGCAATATGATTTAATAAATTTCAAAGAACATACATATAAGACAGACATGGTTATCTATATCTACCAAATAAAAATAAATTTAAGCAATTACTGTAAAATATTGACATTCTACTTCAACATGTGGAATTGAGGTCCAAATGAAGTCACCAGGACTTTGGTGACACTGGGTATGAAAGTTCCCATTAAATCCAGTAGAGATCCCACTTGTAACCATAGTCGTTTTGGGCTGAAAGTATTGCTTTGTTCGGGGGTGAGCTAGCGGTGGTAGAGAGAGGTTGTTCTGAAGTTAAACACAATAATTAAACACTGAAATATAATTGTAATTCAAGTACATTACATCAGAGTTATAAAACTAGAAAAAAATACTATCCAAATGAGATTTCAGTTAGGATTTTACTTGACAACTGAATAGTTGCTGAAGTTTGCACTGTTTGTCAAACTGCCCTCCATGACTGGTTTTCTGAACTGAGGAATGAAGACATTGTCTTACCCAATGCTGATGCACTGATGGATGCGACAGAAAGTCTCAAATATAAAGAGACGGGCATTCTCAATGAAGTCCTCGAGGCACGCCACCAAGAAGAAATCGTTCACAAGCACCTGTAAGTGTAAGCAGAAAGGGAACATGAGAGCAAACCGGAGTAGAAATTTACTGGTAGACACTGCCAATAACTACAAGCAGCCCACAGTAGACCTAAAAACACTATTGTCATGTTTGAAGATGTGGTGAAAAAGCTGTAGATTAGCAGTACTTTTCATTGTTTAATTGTTCAGCATCTTACTAAATTTAAACTGCATACAGCCATGATCACTGAGGTCAGACTCAAGAAGAGAGCAAGGTCATAACTCAACTGAAGGTCAAACTCTACTGCTGTTCTAACTACTGAAGATTCTTTCAATATAAAATTTGACTCCCCACGCATCTTTCACAACAAAAGGCAAATCTGAGCTTTTCTTCAAGCATTTCTCAAACTTTAATGGAAAACTTGAAGCTCAGCCAAATGCATGATTACCTATTTGCTTCTTCTTCTAGAAGTTCTTAAATATAATATTATTATAACATTAAAGCTATATCCTTAACAGTAAGTCACATTTAAGTGTTACAAAATGAGTTGTCAAAAAACCCAACACCACCCAACCATGAATTAAAGCTGATCAGAACATATCAGCAATGGAATCAAACATCACTTCAAACAAATTAGCAGTCCCCTGTGAATTTTAGAGGTCTTTACTTAAAGGAAAGGGAGTCTTATAAGTATTTTAAGTCTTACTGTTTCACATTCTCTCAGTTTCTTCTGCGCTCCATCAAAATCAAAGTTAACATACAAGCATTCCACAAACTCTGTGATAGGGTCCCTGTATGTGTAGGACTCCTGTCAAAAAAAAAAAAAAAAAAAAAA
>VWYP01034494.1:0-72635 GCA_013400435.1 Pycnonotus jocosus | reverse complement strand
AAAAAAAAAAAAGGAATAATATTAGAAATCAAGACCATGTGGTTGCTCAAGTATTCCTTATAATCTTAAAAAAAATAGTGGAAACAATTCCATATATCACCTTAAAAAAAAGCTGAACTTCCCCATTCCTCTCATAAAAGCTACAGAAATGTGCCTCCTCCCAATAGTCTGGCTAAACAACCAAGAGATGTAGTTTCACCTTCAGCATTTAATGCTACATTCTATGGGTTAGGAAAGTGTCAAGAGACCAGAGCTGCCTCTGTATCAAACCTCCAAATTTCATAAAATATGCTACAATAGTCTTCTAAATTCTGATTTCAAAGATGACTCCAACAACAAATACTTCATACTTGAAACTGAATGATTATTCGATTTTCATGGACAACACAGTTAACAAAAATGCTACTTTCTGTACACAAACTACTTCAATTTATTTTGGCATTACAGAAGTTACTCAACTTTCTCAGTAACCAGGCAGAGACACTACATCTATATACAATTGTGTAAATTCAGATGTAACAAACATCCCCTTAGGTGTTTCTAATGTATATTTTAAGACAGCTTAAATCAATACGTATCAATATCTGCTTTAGCATACAGTAAGATCAACAGATAAAGGGAATTCGTAAGAGATATTTTTCTTTATGGATCAAGGGTTTTTTTCCCTTCCCCAAAGAACTGTATTTACAATCGCATTACATAGGTTTAAAATTCAGTTTAATACATGTTTTTTCATATCAGAATTACACTTGTTAACCATTATTTGCAAAATGGTCTTAAAATGAGCATCTTAATTTCAATAAACAACCAACTGCTTATCAGTTCAATACCTGCAAAGATGTTTCAAGTATAAACTGCCTTTTACTGCTACTAGACCGGTACCACATAAACTTCAAATCTCTAAAACCTCTACCACATCATCTAGTATCATGAATCATACGGAGTAGAAGAGTACCAAGAAATCTGATAGGTGATTTCAAAACCAAAGCCCAAGTTGGTATTTTCAAAAGGAGTATCCAAACGGTGTGCAAGATTAAACAAAAACCAGAAGCTCTAACGTTATTTACTTTAAGTATTAGAAATTCATATTATACTAGAAGCTCAATGCTGCAATCAGATTTTAGATAAACATAAAAGATGAGTCATAACATCACTGATTTATTGTTTATGCTACTTTTTGCGAAAACTAATGCTTAAAAACAAATTAAGCTGTGGCTTAAATTTGATCTTTGCACTGACTGTGCTTTGCACAGATAGTTTCCCAAATATGTGAAGTAGTTATAATTGATTGCTAGCCTGTAATAACTGTACTGCCACATTTATATATATACACACAGATAAACTGTTTATTATTCACACCGTCATCAAGTGTTTGAAGTGTATTGGTTTGTATACAAGTGGCTTGATGATTTCAGACAAAAATCTGGGCCACAACCCCATTGACTGCTACCAAGCAACTCTTTTATTGCTCTTCTCTCTATCCTCACGGGATAGTGACAACAGAACCATTTTCAAGAGAACGCACGTGAACTCAAATCAACACACACAAATCAGTGGTTTTGAAATGTAAGAAAGAACCCTAATCCTTATTCATACAACAATTTATTGTACAGATAGTTGAAAAAGAAGACTCAGATCCAAAGCCATTTCACATTTCACTGAATTTTCAGCATTTAGTAATACAGAAAGTAAGAACTCTACTGCATGTGTGTACATACGCTACTCATAAATACAAAAGGAGAAAAAAATTATTCCATCCTCCGACTGACTGATATGCATTTTACTTCAATAAAAACTTCCATTGACAAAAAGAAGTATCAAAATACCTCATACCTTAACCCAGGTATATTACCAGAATAAAGTTATCATGAAGTCTCCTTAAAAAAAGGGGCAAAAAATATCAGACCATGCAGTCCTTACCTGCTGAATAACCTTGACTAGATCTTTCAGCACTTGTCTACGTTTACGAACATCCTTATTTGTTATCACTGCAGTAGTCAAATATCTGAGGATATGTGGGCACATTGTCTGAATTGCATTCAGATACCTAGAAAGAAAAAACACAGCTAAGATTCAAAACTCAAAGGTATACTGAAGTTTGCTGACGACACTAAAATGGGAGGAGCTGTTAACTCCTCAAAGGCAGAGAGGCCCTACAGAGAGATCTGACAAAAAAATCAGAGGACCGGACAATCACCAACTATTAAGTATAACAAGGGCAAGTGTCAGATTCCACATCTGGAACAGGGCAACACTGGATCTATGTACAGACTGGGGAATGAGAGGCTGGAGAGCAGAAAGGGATCCAGGGGTCCTGTTCAACAAGCTGAATATGAGACACAGTATGTCCTGGCAGGGGGGAGGGCCAACTGTGCCTTGGTGGACACCACACACAGAATCACCAGCTGGGCAAAGCAGGGGACTGTCCTGCTCTGGAGCACTTTGGTATTGGGTGCCACAACATAAGAAAGGTATCAAGCTATCAGAGAGCATCCAAAGGAGAGCAACAAAGTCTGCTAGATCTACATGTGAGTCAATCCTCTTTGACAATCTTCAAACACAAATAGATACAGTGTTTTGACTCTCATTTTTAGTCTGTGATTTTCCCCAAAAATCTTTTCAATAGCTTCTTACAAAATCAGAATAGAACAATACCTTCACCCTGCAGCCCTAAGCTCAGCAAGCTTGCATATCCATCAATGGCCTTCAATTATCTTTGAAGACCCCCATATCGTACAACACAACTTACTGCGGCTGATAGAGAAAGAGGTCAATGATGTTGTCTCTCCCTTTAGGATGATTAAAAAACACGAACAAAGACCAGTGGATGAGCCATGTTCTTTGCTGAAGAGACTGCAGCGGAGAGCTGACAGACTAAGAGAAAACATAACATTGGTTCAAGTCAAACACAACGCAAAGTTTGCTTGAATACTAACCCATGGAAATCTGTAATTGCTCAAAATTTTGTTACTTTGCATCAGCTCTTAACTGTCATCACTCTCAGGCTGAGTTTGACTTCCAGTTTTTTTGTCATCTCAATGATAAATCTACTGGAAGTTGTAAACAAGATAAATTTTCCAAAATTATATTCCAAACTGTTTCCTGAAGTTTGCTCTTTTTATGGCAAGAGCAGAGATCTTAGCTCTCCAAGAGCTAAAACCATATTAACCTAAGTTATTTCCCTTAATTCTGAATTTTGTTTCTTGTATTCCCTCTTCAGATGTGATCTGACTAACTACTTGGCTTTTTTCATCTTTTCTTTTACTTCCTTTCTAAATCTGCACAAGATTTTTTTTTGCCATAGACCCTCAGACAATGATGAAACTATATAATCACTTTCAGTCAAAAAAAAAAAAGTAATTACCTTTATTTAAACCAGCTGATAATGGAGAAACAAGGGTTCAGCTCCAAGCACCTGTATTAGTTCCAGATTTCAACAGCACTTCAAACAGACTATAAAACAACCTACTGAGGATGAACTGATATGGCTAGTAATCCTTACTCCAAAGAGTAGAACATAAACTGCTATGATTCCATCCAAAAAACATCTTGGGAGCTTAATGAACATGTCAAATGGTCTATTACAACCATACAGAATCACAAAGACAACAAAATTGCAGAAGAAAATTTGTTAACACTACCTGTCACATAACCAAATAAGGACTGGGGGAACAGAAAAAAACCTGTTTTTTTCAAGACTCGGGGTTATGAGAATAAAACCTTCACATCTCTGATATGGCCAGTGAAGCTCCACAAGCAAAGAGGAAGACTGAGAGGTCCCTAATCTCATCAGTTGCTCTGAATTATCACTGCAGCCCCACTCTCCCCCTAAGTTCTTGGTACTCATCTCAACTCAGGAAAAGCTGAATTAGCTGAAAGTTATTTACAAATACAAGCTGTCCTTGCGTTTTCTGTCAAAAGCACTGTCTTCATGAGATACCATGGTTTATTTACATGCATTTTATTCTTTCCAGAAAATGAACAGTACGAGTATCTGAAATTTAAGGAGCAATTTCACACAATGATACCTTGACTCAAATACACCCTTAGGATTTGTTTATTGGAAAAAGATTTGAAAATATAGGTGAGAACTTAAGGTGTTAAAGAGGCAAGTGATTTGAAAAAGAATGTTTCATTCCCCTGCCAATAAGAAAGTATCAAGTGAAAAAGTAACCTACTCCTTAACAAGACTGCAAGTGATTTATAATAAAACTTGAGTACTAGCACCTCTAACTTCTCACCTTGCTAAGATGTCCAAGATTTTACTTACATTATTATCTATTGTCTCCTTCAGTCTTGTGAGATCTTCCATGGCTGCATCCCAATTCTGCATCAGGATTTCAGATGCCAATTTTCCCCAAAGAGAACTCAAAGCATTTCTGTCTGTTGCTGGAACCTATGTTCAACAACAGCAATAAAGTCACACCCTCAAGTATTTCATTAAAAATTATTATTTATTTTTAAAATTACAAATGGTATTTTCTGGCAGTATTTTTCATTTAAAAGACATCGATTTTGCATAGTCCTAACTCTCCAAATTAAGTGGGTTGTGGGGTTTTGTTTTTTTTTTTGGAGGGGGAAGGGTGTCAGAAAAATAGTTTAGGCACTGAAAAAAAACCCAGTAATAAAATTTCCTAAGCAGAAACTAGAAAATCCTATCAAAGTAAGACAAAGATCCATGCTGCTGCAGTTTAAGAAAAAAAATGGCTGAGTACCAGATGACACATTGGTTCCAAATTTATTTTGGCTTTCTTTTTGTTCTATCATACAAATATGCTTCTAAACTAGTAGTAAAACAACGTTATTACAAGGTAGATTCCTAAAGAACTCATAATAGTAGGTAACCACCTTCAGAACACTAGCATTCCAAACTCTTCCTGCTGATGCCTTGCCCACAAGTGTACTTGTCACAGAAATGTTCAGTAGAACTGCAACTTTGCAGCAGTGAAACTGTTTCCTGGAAGGGCAGTCCTGAGGTCAAGCTCTGTTAGTTTCACACAGGAATGAGCTGCACTATGTCATTCACAATGTCAAATTCTGTTCTCAGACTGGTTACAATAGCTCTTTCACAGACTAGGTTTCATCACACAGGGCTTTTAAACCAATCTTCCCCCATCAGAATTAGTAACTAAAGTCTTATGCTAAAGCTATTATCAGCACAAAATCAGTACTTCATATTTTGAGGTTACTTGACATACCAGAACATAATACTATGCCCAGAAAAAAGACATGAAGAATTAAGGTTGCCCACAAACCTATATATGTAACTTTCATTTCCCCTCTTGGCACATAAAAGGAACCTGTAACACTGAAAGTCAGCTTTAGCATCAAAATTTAGACTAATAATTCAACTCATTCATACCCTAAGCCCTATTCTTCTGATTAGAGATATATTTTTCAATTTTTCTTCTTTAATTACAGTGAATTACTGACATTTTTGTGGTTTACTCTAGCAATATTTCAGAGAGTTAAGATTACTTTTAGATGAGGATAAAAATTAGCAAGGAAAAAGCATCAAGGTATGAACCACTACATGTTTTCAGCAATCTCTGCGATACTGACTTATGAACTGTGTATCTCCCAGGCAACCCAGGTGCCAGTTCAGTAGATACTGAGTGGAGAAGGTTCACATGCTCTGTGCTGGTTCCAAATCACTTAATTAGAGGTAGCTATTCACAATAACTGCTTTTAGGTACTGCAGCTGTTCCAGCTACATTATCTGGATTTTCATGCAGTTACCTTAAATTTCCATTTGTAGTAAAGCAGCACATTCACTGACAACCAACAATAAATTTACTGTGCTGAGAGTCTTACAGGACATCAAATCTTTATTCTCAAAATTCACTCCCACCAGTAACAAATGATATGAATTACAACAAGATGAAAAGAGCTGCTTCAGAGACGATGGCTCTGGTTCTACATTTATCATCTGAGCTGTCTACATTTCATAGGGAGATGACTTATACTCCTAAATCCATCACAGAATTCAAGAGAGGACAGATGAGAGTTCAGATAAGAAGCTGGCAGTTCACCATTACCACCAATTACATTCAATCCACCTGCAAGCTTTTCACTGCTGTTGACTACATCTGTGCACAAAATCAAATATTCTTAAAAATAAGTATTCGTTTCATTGTATTCTATCATTAAATGTTACAAGACATACAAATTTAAAAAACAATTCTGACTTCTACTTGAAAATAATGGAATTTCTGAAAAAATAGTGATGATTATTAACCATTACTGTAAAATTTGGCACACAGTAATTGCCCCAAAAAGCTATAAAGTATTAAATGCTAAGAATGAACATGCACAATTTACCAATTTAATTATGTAATTGAAAATAACATCAAATAAACAAACCAAAAAAATAAACCCCAAACCAACAACCAATTGAAACTTACCAGAACCCTAAAGAAGTAGAGATATTCTGCAGCTCCTGAGTAGTTACCACACTCATACTGGAATTTTGCATACCTGTAGAGAGTATCTAGGTACTCCTGCCTAAACTGTAAAGGAATACAATAAAAGGTTTTATTCATTAGGAAAAAAAAGACACACCGTCATAGGCCAATTTTTATAGGAAATATTTAAAATCTTTAGCTTTTCAAAAGACATTGTACATAGGAAGAGACAATAGAAAACTACCATACTCTCAATCCATGCCATGGAATGAAAGTTTATACCAATACTGGAAAAAGGTGAAATCTTGCATTACAAAGTAAAGCACACCTAAGTTACACAGGTACAGTCAGTATTAGGTTTCAGATCTTTCTTTTTTGTGTGTTTGTATGTACAAAAATTAAAAGTTCAAAGGTTTAAGTATGTTAGTATTAGGAATTCTACCTGTTAGCTACATTGACAGGGAACAGAACAAGTGCTAGGCCATACTTGGTCAAAGGGCTGTCAGCTGTGAGGGAGGTTGGGTGGACACACTTAGAAACAAATTCCAGCACGTAGAACACTTACCCCATGCTTCTCAGCTAAATAGTCAAACAGCATCCGACCATCTCTGCAATAAAAGGATAGAAAGCGCTGTTTTTACAAAATACATTGGTAGCCACTATGCAACAATACACATTGCAATACAATTTTAAAGGTAAAACAAAAAACTGAGCACAAATTTAAAGTAACATCCCTCCACTTGCTCAAAAGCAGCTGCAGAGTCATCTATTACTGTCATGTAGTTTCAAAAATCTTAAAATTATTCTAATTGTAAGTAATGAATGCCACCTGCAACAAGAACTACAGTTAAGAAAGAGTGGAAGGTTGTTTTAAATTTGACAGCATCCTTAGTTTTCAGTATGAAAGTTAAATTCTGAATTAGAGCTCTTCCCACTCTCATGTTCCAATTTCAAAGCAGTTACTCTAGACAACCTTGATTTTAACAGGAGACGTGGAAAAATACTAAAGATTAAAGTAAATAAAAGTAGAAAGGAAACTTATCCTACTGTTAGCACTGAGACAGAGTGGGTCACAAGAATATCTCTACCACAGCGACTACGAGCAGAACACAGAACTGTAAAAAATAATCATACTACTAAGTCCTCAACATCTATGATCATGTGATCACAGACCTGAAGACTGAATTTTTTATTTAACATTAATACTAAAAGAACAAGCTCTATCACTTAGACCAAAGAAGTTTAAGCCTCCAGGAGGCCAGATACTGTATACAAGGAGTATTTTCCCATTTACTCTGAAATCAACTGACTGCAAAGATGTGAGTCTGTTTAATTAGAACTTATGGTACACGGAAATGGTGAATTGCCAAGTGAGCTAAGAATGACAATCCTCAGTCTTACCTCTGAAAGCAATTAAATAATTTCATGGATTTGTTCCAGTAAAACATACTTCAGGGATGAGACATACTAACTATAACTCTGTAATTTTAAAGTCAAGGGCCTCTAACTCGCTTAGAGAAGTGAAATGTTTTGGCTTATTCTTGAAAGAACTTCTACCTGCAAAATCTCCTTTACACATTATTTCCCGGAGTTGGATATTCCAAACAGTACCATCATGGATCAAAAGTAATGATCTAAAGTCCCGATAACATACGGCTATCTGAATTTGATACAGATTCAAAATCATCAGCAGAAATTCCCCAAAGAATCAAAACTTCTTTCTACTGTCTACAGCACACTACTCAGGTCTAGACAGATGGGATGTATTTCAGCCCAATTCTACCCATTACTATCTAACACAAATAATCTGGATTAGAACTACAGCTGAGCCAATAACCAAAACCAGAACTTTTGAGCTGTGAAGTTTCCAGATATTTTACAAACACAAATCACATATCAGTTCTAAAACAAAACTTGCTGCAGATAAGTAGTAGGGCTAATATTCTACAGCATTAGGCAAGTTATATTCCATACATTTATTGACTCTTGCTCCCAAACAAGGTATTTGCAATCTGAAGTACATTCTATTGGCCAACTTCTGTGAATCAAAAGTCAAGTATCGAAGCACATTTCCCACAAAATGCTAGTATTTTAGTAACGTTTTTCTCAGCCAATTATTATATAAAAACTGGCTAAAGGCGAAACAAGAATTGGACAAGACCCCTATATGTTCAGTTAGATTTGAATAGTTGTGGAGGAAGACTCTTCTGTAACAGGCTCAATTGCTGTAGTAACTGGGACTTTCAAAAGTATACCTCCAAAAGCAAGTGACTCCTGGCTTTGCATAATTACAAGTCATAAACAAATGCAATTTCTTTTCTTTATGTACTTATCTGACATGAACATCCACCTTGAAATCAGATAAAAAGGCATCTTACTTAGTAATCATTGTTTTTACAGAAGAAGTTTAAGTACATTTTGGTGGTATCAGGATAGAAAATAAACTTCTCCTAACATGCTGCAAAGCTGACAGGTTTCATGATTCCTACTGACATCTTGTTTTAACATCTTGTTATTGAGACATAATACACTGTGCCTCACCATGTCTGCACTGATCAAGATCTAAATTAACCTATAACAGTTTCTGAAAACAATGCAAAGAGTGGTTAAAAAGAACAGAGGCAAGAAAAAAAAGCATTATAATGTGTATTTGAAACAGAATAAATTCTAATCAAGCTCCTGTCATTTGAGGGACCCATATTCCTCAGGGGTTTTGTCTGCAAACAAAGGTATATCCAGAGAGAAGATTTCTGCAGACTAGAAAGAAGGGTTTGTACATTAAATACTCTCCTAAGAAATTCCAGTAAGTAATGGTCCAGCCTTCTGTATTGGTGGATGCATAAAGCCTGCCAATAATAAACCCAAGTACAGGCTTCACCTTCAAATTCAAGTTAAGCCACAGGTTGTCTCTCTGATACTGTATGCTCTATTTAAAATTGTAGGGCAGGTAAGGCTGAAGAAGAGAGCCAGTTTGTCAGACACATTTACAACAGCAGTAACAATGATTCCTACGTAAAGGAGTAATTTATGCCAAACAAATAAATCTCTTTGCTGAAGGTGCAGTTACTCCTCAATGACTACACCTGAACTCTGTCCTACAGAGCTCAATTCAAGCTTAACCATGGTGAAACTGTGATAGACCTTAGATACAATGTGCAGACAAACTCATTCTACCTTAGTTACTCTCACAAGAAAACTTAAAAGAAATTGGATGCATCTTAAAAAGACTATTATGAGCACTATCTTACACCAACAAATTGGAACAGTTTGGGGGTGGAGCGAGTAAGCAGGAAAAAAACCAGAACACCCTAAAGAAATACGTGCACAGAGGCTGAAGAGATGCTCATCCTCCAGGCCTCCCAGGCCAATACAACACTCCATAATCTTTTCTGGAAGGCACAAAAGAAAATATAAACTGTTTCAGCCTGTATTTTCCCTCAAAAAACCCTAAACCCAATCAAAGCCCAAAAAAACCCGCCTGTGATTGGACTGCATGGGATGATGACTGCCACTTGTACCAAGTTGATTCACAAACATTAAAAACAATAGATGTCTTTTGCATAACGTGGAAAAGCACTGAAAAGAGCAAACTGTGTCCAGCAATTTCAATTACCTGACCACAAGCACTACTTAGATACTGTAGGAAAATAAAAATGTCTTTCTTGCAGATACTACACAGAAAGCATTCCTAGCAGCAAAACTTGAGAGGTACCAACAAGCCATCCTGACAAAAGATATTAGAAATTACCTAGTGGACTGCATTTGCCTCGTAGTCTCTGGATCCTCAAACATCTTGACAATAGGTTCTGTTTCAGCTTGAAGCTGCTTCAGCTGTGCAACAACAGTTGTTCTTTTCTCACGCAAAGCTGAACACACAAACAAAAAGACTTTAATAGAATGCTTTAAGATTTTCATGAACCAATCTGTAATTACATGGTGCTGACACTTGAACACATCTTCCCAATTCCTACCTCACCTGGCCTCTCAGTTAAGTCTCAAACCCAGTGGTGTGTAACAATTCTGTAACTTAGTAAGAACTTCTAACATTTGGTTCTTTTCCTCCTGTATGGAGGCCACCAGAGAGCAGGTACAGCTGGAGCAGAGTCTGTATTAGACAAGGTATATTCAGGCTTCCACTAAAGGAGAAACAACCTTTAACTGAGTTCACTTATTCCAAACAAACTTGCAAAAAAGTAAACAGTCCAATGATACCCTGAAGACTGATTTTCTTCTGACTGATGATCAGGTTCCGAAAGAACATTTAGAGCATACTTAACTAAAATTTGACAGGAAAAATTTCAAGCAGCTCAAACTGCAAAATTACGATTTTTAACACTCTGTGCTTAATGGAAACATTAAGCCTTTTATGAAAAATTGTTAGGAAATTCAACTAGGAGTTTTAGGGTGATTATTTTACACAGACCCCAAATTCCTCACCAAGTGCTAGCAATGCAATAAAATGAAGACTTAAACAAAACTCAGAAGAGTGTGTATGTTAAAAAAAAAAATAAGGAAAAATCACCCTGACATTGGCCATGTGACCCAAGAAACACATGGGATCAAAGAAGCCAAGTTTAAATCCCAGGAGATAAATGCAGGAAACTGTGAAAGTGAACCACACACCAGAACACTCACGGCCATGGTGAACAGAGCTGACATTTCTTTCACGATTTGACTACACAGATATTTGAACAGGACATCCAAGGTGGCTAACACCATAACGGTGACCCAACCTAAATATAAGAACAACTTGCCTGACAGGAAATGTTGCAATAAGGAGGAATTATCTCCACCTTCAGTTGACTCTTGAGATTATAAAAGAGGAAGAATAGATGAAAGAAAAAACATTCAGTTGACTTACTAAGAATACGAAAATGTTTTCCTGCGACATCTCCTGGGTGTGTAATTGTAAGTTGATCTCATGGAAGACAAGACAAAAGCAACTATAAATTGTGCAGGGAGATTTCTAATTATAACTGTGTAAGCGAACTCAGTGAAGTCTTTAAAAAGGATAATGTAAACTTCTAATGACACCAGTGATTCCACAATTAAGAACCACCTGTCCATACAGACATTCTGATAACTACTCATATAAGAGGGTGACGCATACCAGAAAGATGTCAGAAGTTAAGGCCTTTGCATAGGAAGCTGTGCAAGCAAGCACCCTGAACAATGGACTCTGTGTGACAGAACTAGCTCTGCGTATGTTAATTGAATAAAAACCACAGATCAAACAATGGTAAGTCATTGTACCAAAAAAAAAAAAAAATCAAAAAACCAACCACCAAAAAAACCACCAAAAACCTGCCAAACTAATGATGCAAAATCTTAAGAGATGTAGTGTTTTTCTTACTCTTTTCAAACAAGTGTGGAAATGGCTTAATGGTCCTTAATGAAGGCAGAGCTCTCCAAGAGAGCAAATGCATTCAACTTTCTTGCAGCTGTGCCCTTATGAAGTTATACTCTAAGGCAATCTGCTTAAGTAACTGGCTATAATCAGAATTCTGAAGACATCTGGAGTACTTACTTCATGGCAATCTGCTAGAATTGCTATTTCTTGTGCTGTTTACTTCTTTTGTATTTCACTCCTTAGTTACTACTGATAACAGTGATATTCAAGAGCTTAAAAAGGCTGAAGCAGGGAAAGAAACAGGAATATCTATTCAGTTTTGAGATTTTTTTCTATAGCCTTGATACAGCCTGACTTTTTTAATCAATGGAACTGCTAAGTGACCTAAAGGCAAAACTATTATTACAGCTGTTTCTTAGATTACAGAAGTGAAACCCTCTTGTTCTCATTACATGTTACAAGTCCCATGTGTCACAGTACACATGCCCATAACAGCACCTAATGCTAGCACAGACTCCAATGTCCATAAGCCTATCAGCTCTCTTCTTCCAAAGAGGCGAGCGGCCATCTCTGCAGCGCCAAGAGCCTGAAAAGAGCAAGACCCAGGGGAAGAATGCAACAGCACCCACGTTTCCTCCTCCTAAGATGCAGGCAAAATAGACTGTAGTCCCAATAGCTAAGAAAAAGGTGAGGACTTATTCCCCAACACGAAAAAAAGATGGAGAAATAGGAAGCCAGTGGACATTGAAAGACTAAGTCAGGAAGAAACAAACAAAACAAAACACCTAAGCTATTAAAAAAAAGAAATGGAAAAAACCCTTTAAAATCAAAATGCCCATGAAGGATGGAAATTAGACAAAGCTAGGTAATCTAACTTTCTCCCCATTCCCAAATGCTCCTTGAGATGATAAAAATTTAAGCAGGAAACCGAGAAGTTCTCAAAATCATGGATAAGACAGTAAGAGATCACATTCATTATAATCTTAAATTTATTTTCTTCTAGAGAAGCAGCAATTCTTATATTGACAAAACTGAGGAAAACACACATTTTCAAAAAAATACCTCTCTCCAAAGTCTAAAAATCAGCCACAGACAGATCAATTTAATTATTTACAATGCAACTCTAGTCTAAACATACTGGATGCTTTAAAGAAAAAGTCACCAAGTAACACCAAATCATTGTGCAAGTGCTTATTTTGCAGATGAAAAGCAACTGCAACTCAATTAGGCTACACCCTTAAAGTGCTTGAAATCACCAAATCAGCATTGAAATACTCAAGAGGTCGCTCAAAGGTTTAGTTCCTGACAGACCAACAAACCCAAACTTCCCAGGATTAGGGCATTCTATTTGTCTCAGTGCTGCACATCCTCTTGGTAATGCTGAACCTAAACACTGCTCTAGTTTTTGGATGCAACAAGCAATTAGCACTAGTTATTTATTATTTTAGACAGAAAGGTTGCAAAACAAGCTTTACATCTAAATGAGCAGCTTACCATGAGGAATTTCATCGGAATAAAGATTTTTGTACACATCCATAGCAAAATCCACCATGTTGGTATCACTAAGGAGATCCAGTTTTCCTTGGAGCAGCTCTTTTTCATTGTATATCTGAAACAGGAATTATTAACAGATTCATTGGAATAGTATTGAAGAGTTTCAATTATGTTTTACTTTTATGGCACAGTCTATAGACTTCTGCACAATTAAACTGTTTTAAATATCAACTCTCACAGCTCTGTCATTAAGAGTACTTATAAAGGCTCTCTGCATTTTCAGTCTTGACAAAATACCAAATATTTCCTGCTATCTATGAATGCAGGTACTTCAAAAGCTAATTAGGAGTCAAGTAACATTAGTTTCTTAACAAGAACAGTAATTCCTATTGCAAAATTACATTTTTTTTAAATAACAAAACCTTAATCATACTTTTCTTTCAAAGTACTGAATACTTTCCACAAAACAAAACGCTAAACAGTGAGGACTAGTTAAATTACTTAAAGTGGATTTCAGAAAAGATGTACAACATTAAACTTACAATTTATTTGAACTGCAGATTAATCTAAAGTATGCTGCTAGATCAATAGCATAAGAACAAATTTAAAATAGCTATGTAATTGGATGGTGTACTTTTAAACTTTTCAAACTGTTTTCTGGAGCTCATACTCCATAATTTAGCAGTGAGTTGCAAGCTGCTGTTAGGTGTCGAAGATGTAGGTGAGGGCCAAATCCAGTATACTCCTCAAAAACACATTTGCACAAGAGCAGTGTTACAACTCACCACACCACATTTGTGGGCATCTCAGATACAGAATCTGGAGAAATTTAATTCAGCTCTGAACACTGTGTTTTTCAAAATTAATACCACAAAATTAACTGTTTAATTAACTTCTTGACATAAAAATGCTAATGTAAAAATGCCCTCAAGATGACAGGCATTAAGTAAACTCCACATGCTAGGCCTGACAGCTGGTTAGGTCAAGCTGTCTCAACGAACGCATGGTTCATCATTTCTTTTCTGAAGGTTAAAATAAGACCTACTTTAAATTCCAAACTTATACAGTTTTATATGTTTTGCTTCCACTTTAAAATAGTTTAGACTGAGGAGAGTTTAGTCCAAAGTATCTGAAGCACTCGTCTGAGCTATCTCCAGCATTACTAGGTTCTTTGTAGCAGTATAACTTAAAAATATATATAAGAAAACCAAGCAAGAATAATTCCAGAAGGGACTTATATTTCGTTCCAATACAAACTCGTGATGACATGGGTTTCAAACTAAAATTAATTAGTATCACTGGCGTAACCCCAGAGACCGCCCTGAGCTCCGGCTGCGGGATGGCCCCAGCACCAAGAGCCGCGGGGATATCGAGGCTGTCCCATGCTGTGGGACTGCGAATTGCGGCTGCAAGGGAGGGCTCTGACTCCTTTCTCCGAATATACGCGAGGGAAAGACACTACCCCAAATCCGAGGAAGGAGAAAGCGCAGGAATTCTCCGCTGCCTCTCAAGCGAGGGGCCCAGGAGCTGCGCGGCGTGATCAAGGAGCGGCTGCCTCAGGCCTCCTCTCGGCTCTGCTCCCCTCCCTCCCTGGGCAGCCCCACACGCTTCGCCCCTGGACTAGCGCGGCACAGGAGCCCCGAGCTCCTTCCTACGGAGGCTCCGAATCCCCCATGGGCCGCGCCCGACCCGCGCAGCGCCCAGGCCCACGGGAGGAAGCGCCGGCCGCGGCGCACCCAGGCTCACGGGAAGCACCGGCAGCTGGCAGCAGGGTCTGCTGCTTTCCCGTTCCCGCAGCCGGTCTGCCACCCTTAAGAGAGACACGCACCTCCTTGACAGAGAGGAATTCCAGCAGCGGGAATACCAAGTGCCGGTCCAAGAAGTGAGCGATCCTGGTGGTCAGGTCGTACTCCGCCATCTTGGCGCCGGGAGAGAGGAAAGGCAGAGGCGCGGCGCGGCTCTTCTGGATGCTGCGCCTGCGCGGCCCCGCCCCCAGCGGCGGGACCGGCGCCTGCGCACTCGGTCTGCGGGAGCGGGGTCAGCCGGGGCTGGGGCCGGGATGCCTCTGGTGAGGAGCCTGAGAGGACGGCGGTGGTGGCCGAGCTCTTCCCCTGTCCTGCCCTTCCCTCTCCTGCCCTTCCCTGCCCTCCGCTGGGCCCGAGGCGGCGGCAGGGCCGGTCCGAGTGCGCGGTGTGCGCCTGGGGCAGGGCCCTGCTCGCACCTTGCGTGGGGTGAAGGCGCTGGCGGAGCGCGGGAGCAAAAGCTGTGCGGGAGGTTGGGCGGTCCAGCTCAACAGAGTGGGATTTCTGGAGGAGTGAACATGCCCTGAAAGCAGCTGTGAGCCCAGCCCACACATTTGGTGCGTTGTGTGTGAGCGTGACTTGATCTAGATCTAATCTGGTAACGAGAATCTGAAAAGGGGTCTAAGACGTCCTTGGCATCTGCACCAAGTGAAAAGTTTGTTAAGGTTGGTCCGTGTTGGCCAAGCTCTCCATGGTGTCAGATGAGACAGAAAAAGGCTGGGGAGCTGCTGGGCAATGGCTTACACGGGGAAATCCAAGCAATCGCAGAAATGTATTGCAACAGAAATGGAAGAACCACTAATACCAATGATAACTTGCATATTTCTTGTAGGCATGGTAAGGAAGAATTAGTACTGTCTGCCCAGGGTAGTGTTTTGAGTCCCTATCCCTGGAAGTACTTAGAAGATGTGTGGATGGGGCACTTAGGGATATGGTTTAATGGTGGGCTAGATCTTAGAAGTCTTCTCCAGCCTAAATGATGATGTGATTCACCATGTTAACTCTCCAGAAAGATAAAAAGTTTCTTTTCCTGTTACACTTTCTAAGTTTTCTAGTGATTTTTGTTAGGACACATAGTTGAATTCAGTAAGTCAAGCCTCATCTCTTCTCATAAAGCATGACTAAAACCTTCATCATGAGGAAACTTTTCCTTTCATGAGCATAATAATTTGTTTAGTGATTCACATAACTACAGACTATGTCAGTGGTAGCTACAATAGCTGTTCATGTGGAACAGCAAGTTTGTATAGTTGTATAGGACAGATTAATTTTAGACTTGGATGGTTTGTTTTAAATGTAAATGGGAGGTGAGTAATAAGAAGGTCATAACATTTACTAAGCCATTATTCAGGCAGCTAGTGATCTTCTCCCCACCTTAACAGAAAGATGTAAAGGCTATAGAATTTAGGATGTGTCAGGCTGGTTTTTAGAGGTAAGACTTCATTGCATCTTAGATTCCTCGTAAGGGGAAAAAAGTATGCAGCATGAATTAAGTAATTCTTATTGTGACACTGAATTTTTAACACTTTCATATAAGTCTGTGATATGTGTAATTTTGTATTAGTAATGCTCTTCTCGGAACATCATCTGTGAGAAAGAATCCCTTTTTATATGAAAGACAACCTTGTATTTTTTATAGTAGTTGGAGATACTGCTTACTTTGATAGTTACGTATCACCGATGACATACATAATCTCTAATGGTGAAAACTATCCTCCTGTATTATTTTTTCCATAACAACAATGTGGGTTTCACCAAGGCCTGTTCAGACTTGCCACTGGTTTCTCCTCATGACAGTCAGATTTCAGAGCTGCCAGTGGAAGCCAGGCTGTGGAGGTGCCAGTGGAAGACCCTCAGCACTACAGAATGCTAAAGCATCCAAGGCCCTGTGCAGTGCTTGGTTTTAGCTGATGAGTGACTGTCTGCAAGAAACAGGTACAGGAATGAGTGCAAAGGTGTAAAGAACTAGCTGAGGAGAGCCTTTTAGAGAAAGACCATTAAAACAACACTGTGCCAAGGCAAAGTATCAGGAAAACTGTTTTAAATTCCTTAAGTGAAACGTACTCTGTGCTGAGGATTCCTGTTCTAAGAAGAGGGTGTTTAACTGCTTTAGCTGTATCATCTAGTGAGATAGATATTCACCCTCTTGGTGAATTTTTTTCTACACTACATGTAAGCTTTCATGGCAAAACAGTCTTAGCCAATCTTAACTGAATAACAGGAAATATGTGTTTATTTTGAACTCTTAGGCAGACACCTGACTGAGGAATTATGCAAAGTGTACCTCTAGGCCAAATTTCATTTTTGACATAGAACAGGCTTGAGGCTGAAGTCCTCTAACCTAGTGAAGTATTTCCCTTCTGGAAATTCAGTCCACTGTAGTTAAGATTCTTAGCACAAGTGTACTTAAGAGTGCTAGTTTGGTTAATAAAATAAAAGCCATTTGGCTAGAATTATCTAGAAGATTATTCTAAATAAATCAACAGGAATGTATCTTGCTTGGGCTAAGTCTTTTGATTTCATAATTCCTAAATAGTGAGGAAATTTTATCTGAAGGATTCTGTTTACATAATTGGTTGTCATTTATCTTATTGTTAACATGACAGTGAAATCCAACATTCTTTGAATTGTTAGAAGTAAATAATCACTAGGAAATCATAGTAAAGTATTTTTCTGTCTCACATTATAAAAGGGAAATTGAATCTATTAACTTCTTCCACATCCTTTGGTATGATTCAAACCTTAAGTAACTTGTTTAAGGCTTTTTTTTTTGTATTTGTAATTCAGAAATTATATTTCTATCTTTTTTCTCTTGACTTTGTATCTGAAAACAATTTTTAAATACTGAATTCCATAAATATTTTTTACACTGCTTAAAACAGAAATACTTCTAAAATCAAGAATGTATCATCTATAGGAATTCAGAGCTGTCAACTATTTCTGTATAGCATTCAAATTTACAAAAAGGATATCTCATAATTCAGCTGAATCATCATAAAAACCATTATTATGTTGATGTGTTATTTAAACTATTTTGGGAAAAAAATGGGGAAAGACAAGAGTCCAAAATGCAGGTAGTGGAATGTGGTCCAGTGGAAAAGGATCAGGAGTGCTGGTTGACAGCAGCTGAACATG
Organism: Pycnonotus jocosus; assembly: GCA_013400435.1. NCBI lineage: Eukaryota > Metazoa > Chordata > Aves > Passeriformes > Pycnonotidae > Pycnonotus > Pycnonotus jocosus. The sequence continues at coordinate 54,450 of VWYP01034494.1, read as the reverse complement.
AGGCAGTGTGTGCCCAGGTGGCTGGGAAAAGCAATGGGATCCTGGCCTGGATCAGCAATAGTGTGGCCAGCAGGAGCAGGGAGGTCATTCTTCCCCTGTACTGGGCACTGGTGAGGCCACACCTTGAGTGCTGTGTCCAGTTCTGGGCCCCTCAGTTCAGGAAGGACATTGAGGTGCTGGAGTGGGTCCAGAAAAGGGCAGTGGAGATGGGGAAGGATCTAGGGTACAAGTGCTATGAGGAGAGGCTGAGAGAGCCAGTGGGACCTTATCACTCTGTACAACTCCTTGAAAGGAGGATGTAGCCAGGTGAGGTTTAAGGTCTTCTCCCAGGTAACAAGAGACAAGACAAGAGGACACAGTCTTAAGCTGTGCCAGGGGAGGTTTAGGATGAACATTAGAAAGAATTTCTTCACAGAAAGGGTGATTAATCACTGGAATGGGCTGCCCAGGGAGGGGATGATCACCGTCCCTGGAGGTGTTTAAGAAAAGACTGGATGTGACACTCAGTGCCATGGTCTAGTTGACATGGTGGTGTTTGGTCATAGGTTGGACTCAATGATCTTGGAGGTCTTTTCAAAGCTGATTCATTCTATGATTCTGCATCACATTTTAACTTTATAATTATTTGATACATTTTTTTCTGGTTTAAGAACATTGAAGTTCTTGTCTAATGTTATTATAATTAAATTAGTGGAGTTACTCTGCATTTTCCTAGTGAAACTAGGATAAGCAGATTTTCCTCACCTGAAACTGTGAACATAATAAAAAGCCAAGGGCAGAAATGCTTACCTGATGGTACTTTACCAATGGGCTCTATCTACATGGTGTTAGGCTCTATCCTCAGCTTTCAATGTGATGTTTTCTGTCTTTTTTGAACTATTTCTCTTATAAAAAAACCCAAACAACTTATGAAACTATGGTGTTGCAAGGTTCACTGATGATTTGAATCCAGTGAAGTCAGTCATTCAGTTCTAATATATTCTCTGTCAAGGTTCCAACAAAACTTAGGTTTTTGTAAAACAGGTAAATAAAATACTTTCTCTTTCCCATCACAAAGGTGATTGGGAAGAACAAGACAAGCTAAAATGTCGTTATTTCATCAAGAAAGGGGGTTTATGTTTACACTCCACTTGTAAGGAAAAATATTCCTTTTCTCATGGCTTATACTTCCAAGATACCTGTTGGAATAAAAGTTTTAGGAGGTGTATCTCCTACAAATGCAGGTGTTTCTGCTAATACCCTCTTAAAGGTTACATCAGGCATAATAACTGATGATAGGGTTAAAATATGATTGTTAAGAAAACCATATAATATGGCCTTCCTCTTGTTTTATTACCTTGATTTTTTTAGAGAATATAGTAATATGAAAGGAATGGAGAAGGGAACCTTTTTCACAGGAATAGTCCCTTCCTTTCTATGCTATGCTACAATTTTCATTATGTTCCTCATGGTAATAAGAAAAAATAAAAGGAATCATAATTTTATTTTAAAATAAAACATGCATCTCAAGTGTTACCAGTTTGTTCAATTCTGTGCTTTCAAGAGAGACTTTAAATGCTTGTTGTAAGGCAGAACTATGCCTGGGAATTACAGAATACTTCAGTGAGCTTAGCTGGATTGGTAAGGAATAAATGAATTTGGCTCTGTAAGTATGACATAGTGTACTTTAAATATACAAAACAAGGCAAAGGAAATTGTAAGTAAAGCTTTTTATCCCAGAGTATTGGAATCAACGAGGAAGGGCATAATTTAATTCAGATCTTTATTATTGGTGATGATGGATGAGCGTGAAAGAAACCAGCTTTGCTTTCCAATCTCAAGTGGTTCAGAGGAAAGAGATTTGAAGAAAAACCGTTGGAGTTCAAGTATGCTTGAGCTGGAGATCAGAGCTAAAAATGAGGCTTTTCAAAATAAGCACGTTCTAAAGTTATTTTTCAAAATGGCTTTATAATTAAGAGGTACAATAAGTCATGCATTAAATACCTGGAAATTGTTCCCCTTTTTGATTTATTAAAAGAAAAGAAGGAAAGGGAAATAAAAAGGAGGGAGAAAAGTGAAATTTCCCAGTGGGAAATACTTTTACATGTTGTATCCCCAGGATATTTGGGAAAAATAACTGACAATTATGAAAAAGCTTCAATATAATACTGACTGTGCAACAACTGGTAGCAAATACTATTTTCACAGAATCACAGAATAATCTGAGTTGGAAGGTATCCTCAAGGATCATGAAGTCCAGCTCCTGGCCCTGCACAGGATCATACCCAGAAGTCACAGCATGTGCCCAAGAGCATTGTCCAAATGCTGCTTGAGCTCTGTCGGGCTGGTGCTGTGATCACTTTGCTGGGGAGCTTGTTCCAGTGCCCAGCCACTCTCTGGGTGAAGAACTTTTTTCTGATATCCAGGGTAAACCTCTTTTGACACAACTTCAGTCCACTTCCTTGGGTCCTGATAACTTTACAATTGAAAAGGACTCTACATGCCGATAAACAGAATATACAGAATATACAATATACAGAAGTTCTTTTTCCATCCTTGACTGTTGAATCGGTTTAGGTTCAATTATGAAATACTAAGCAGTTATGCAATGATCGTACATGAAAATCTGAGTTGAAGGTGATACGTATATCACTAGACATTTCGAAACAATCATTTGAAAGCCATCTGAAGCCGATATAAATCTGGTTGTAGGCATGAGTTTCGTGACCTCTGTTTCAGATACAATTTGTGCCTTTGGATTTAAATACTTGGTTTCCTTTTCATTGTTCAGGAAACTTGAAACATTGCTTGAAATTATCTTAGCATAAGACATTTACCTCTAAGTTTCAATATTTTAAAATCATTTAAAAACCTTTTTTTTTCATCAAAATTGGGAGTTTTGTTGTTTTGTTTTTTTTAATGAGGACTTTGGCAAAAGGATTGTAAACTCTAAGCTCTATGTAGCAAATGGGTACATTTCTTGAAATGTAAGATATTTTCTAAACTTTTTCTGGGTAAGGGAGGGTAAAATAATTTTTTTGTCACATTCATGTCTATGAGGTAGGACATGCAGAAGTTTACCAGTTTCTGTGGAATTAATTTTCCTTATGTTTTTATCTTTTATTATATTGTAAACTTTCTATTACTGCTTCATCTACTACTGCATTAGTTTTTATTTTATTACTGTGTTATTGGTCATCTTCCTTTCAGTAATTATGAAACTTTAGGGATAGTATATTGCTCTAAAGGCTGCAAATGTGTAATATTCACAGCCCTAAATTTGACTCCTAAGTACAGGATTCTAAAGTATCTGAGCAAAATGAATATCCAAATTATAAATACCCACTGTATGCCCTGCTTGCCCTCTGGGTTCGTTAGGATCTGGTCAGCTCTGACCCGGAAGTCCACAGCTCTTAACATAAGCATGACACAACCTTCTTAGAAGCCTTGCTAACTGGAACACAAATAGATCAATCCCACGGTAAATTAATGCTCAAGTAAGCTCAAGTAAGCAGGGTCTGTCTAGAGAGCTTAGGGGGAGAAACAGGGAGGAACAAGGGAAGAGATATATAACGCTTCATACATGCTGCATCTTTTTTAGGTTCAAAATCCATAGCTCCGTAATCAGGTGGTGGACCTGGCCAAAAACTTCACATCAGAAAACAGTTCAGAATCAGAAAAAGGGTGGAAGAGAGCTCTTCTACTTGTAGTTTTTCTATGTGGGTTTTGGGTTTTGTTTTTTTGTTTGTTTGTTTGTTTTTTTAAAGACCCTACACACTAGCTTAGGGTACATAAGTACATTTGTACACAAATACATAATTTCATCTGCATGGGGTAGCTTTGTCATGCAGCAGGGCTGAATTTCAAGAGAAGAGAGACTTAGGGTTGTTGTCCAGGCAAATGGAGAGGGCAAGTGTGGTACTGTGAGCATATCATCTGGCCATTCATTTCAGGTAACTCAGGAAAAGCTTACAATTAAAACCAGAGGCAATCTTATGTTTCCTGGCAGATGCACATTTACCTGCATTTACTAAAGGAATAATTTGTCATTTCTCAGGATTGTTGTCTGCTGTCAGCCTTCTCAATTAATTGGAGTCTAGGCTGGCCTGGTAGCAGGGAGGATGGGGTGTCAGAGATTGCAGCCCTGTGTCCATTCTCCAATTCTGTTGTAGGGCACGATGGGGGCTGCCAAGCCACATCCTGCCTGCCTGTAGTAGTTTCACAGAAGTGAGTAGCTTGGAAAGGGGTAGTGGTGAATATTTGCAGGTAGTGCTAGGTGCCTTTGATGTGGGAGCCTCTGGGTTATATAAAATGTGAGCATGCTGTTTAAATACTGGCACTATCTTTCACACCTGGATGAGGGTTGTACCTTACTGTACCTGTCTTCATGAGGTCACGATAATGGTCACAGTCACCATGGCAAATCCTACAAAAGAGCTGTCTTCACAATGTCTAATACATCCACAGCTTTGTGCATCAGTGTCAGAGAGCATTTGTTCAGAAAGGATGGGAGCCTGCTACAGGCTGCAGAATACTACCCTGTAATGTTCATGGGCAAGGCAGAGGAACCAGCAGCCCATAGTGGATCTGGTTACTTGGGCTCGTTCAAGAACTAACAAGATTAGTGGTTTCGCTCTATTAGATTATCTCACATGGACTTGCTCACGCCCAGCATTATATTTAGCAGGTCTTGGCTTCCCTTCCCAGCAGGGAGGCCACATTTGGTCCAGGAATGCTGGAGCCAAAGCCATGTTCGATCTTTGTATGCCACTGCTTGTGTCTACTGGCCCCAGCCATTACAGACCAAGGTCCCTGAGCACCCCCTGGCAGTTGTTTCCACACATACCCCCTGACCTCTGAGATCTTTCCTCCAGCTGAGATTTTCACTGCCTTCTTTCTAGGACTTTTTTTTTTTCCTCCAAAGCCATGTCATATTTTTTTTTTTCAGGAAAACCTTCTTTGAGGCCCCTAGTCTCCCATTTTCTCAAGTAGTCTGCGTAGAAACACAATGCATGATCAGCCTCCTGATTGGGGGTTCTGTCTCTGTATTAATTGGAGGAGTTGGGATGTGCTGCTGTTCAGTCACAATGTTATCAAAATTTATATCCTGACTGTACTGGTTGCCAGTGAAAACTAGCAGTCTTCCTGAGAGTATAAAGTTCAGTTTCAGACATTTACACAGATATAGACACATTCATCACCTGCTTGCTAATAATTTATTTTTTTTTCCTGCAACAGTAATGCACCAAAGATGCCTGAAAATACAAAAAGAAACCCCGCCTGTTCTCGGGCTTTGTCCATGGGAAGTGGACTGCGTCACCATGCTAACCACAAGAAAAACATTCCAATCTTACAGTGTTCCCTGTACTCATCTCAAATTAACTTCTCCAGGAGGGATAACATTTTAGGCACATTTGTTGAGGAGGAAAATTGAAGCAGGGAGATGATAAAGACTTACTGAGAGCTAGCACAATAGCTTGGTGGCAGGACCAGGAAAAGAGGAAGAGATCTGACCTCACTCTGGTCTCTTGGAGTACTTAATTGTTGTAGGGGCCTCCAGTCGGTAATGAGTCTAAGACAGTGGAAAGCACAATTTCTCACGGGGGCGGGGGTTGTGGTGAAGATGTTCATTTCTCTCCTTTTGTTTGAGAGCTGTCTTTGAAGGCATTGTTCTTCCACAGCTGCAGTAGCCTACATTCATTGTGATAATTGTGGGACAATACATAGAATGGATGATTGATACATGAGATAAAGTTGTGTAAGAATATTACTAGACAATCATATGGAGATAATAAATTACACAAAGACAGCTCAAAGAAATAAGCTAAGGACAATTTTAGTGGGGTACAACGTGGGAGATGGCACAGCAGGTCCAAATAGGGATAAAAATGAATAAGAGTAACAGCAACTAAAACATTTGCTGGAACAAGTCATATAACAGGACATGAGTTAAAGTATTAAAGATAGGTGAGTAGCTCATGGGCAGGAAAGGAAACAAATTCTCTGTGCTCATGAAGAGCTCTGTGCTGCCTATGCACCCTGTCATCATTTTTCCATATCAAAAGGAGGTGTAAGTGAACTTCTTTCTTTTGGTAGGAAATCCAGCTTTACTTACAGAGTCTGCATATTTAGGAGGTTGGGAGTGAGAGTCACCACAAAGTTTGCAGATCAGTCTCAACATATTCAAACACTCATGAAGGTGCCATAGTAAAAAGATTGCTGTCTTACAAAATGTAAAGTGAACTCAGTGCTTTTGAAGCAGAACATTTATCGGTGTTCCTGTCTGAAGGGTGTAAGATATAGAAAGCAAAGAGCAGGTAAAGTTTGGTTTGGATTTTATTTTATTTTTTATTTTTAATTATTTTTTGAGGCACCCTTTGTAAATTTGTTGCCAGCTCCATGTTAAGATGTTTGACCGACAGGCTTTCTTATATTTTTCAGCTCTTCTGTTCTCACTATTTATCAATCATACTGTATGGCCTTGACAGTTTGTTGTCTCAGTGATCAGTTTTAAGAACACCTTGAAAATTTTTATAATGAAAGAGTAGATTAAAAAGGGAAGATGGAATTGTTACTACTAGAAGAGTATCTGAAGTAAAGATACTAACTTATTACTGACATCCCTCTACTGAGTCCACCATGTAAGTTTTTTAGCATATATGTAATAAACATGGCTGCTTCAGAAAAATGCAGTGGAAGGAGAAATGGTTTAGGCACTTCTGTCAATGATCAGCCTGTGGTTGTGGGCTTCTCTTCCATCTGAGAACAGGAGCTCCTCCCTGGTGCTGTGATTGCCTCTGTGAGCTTGCTCAGAATCCACACTCTGCATGCAGCCTCAGCCAGGAAGGTGAAGCTGACTTTCCTTTCTCACTGTTGAACTTCTAATACAAATGTTGATCCCTACAATATGTATTACTGCTTTCAGTCAACAGACTATGATGTCTTAGATTTCAATAATTTATCCCTCCTTCCTAACAAGACTGGTATTTCTAAATGTCTGGTATATTCCATAGATGGGTTGTCTGTGGCGTGATATAATCTTAAGGAGTTTGATCCAAACTTGTTGAAGGCAGTGAGATTTGCCTGTTGATTTCAGTGGTTTTTAAAGGATCTGAAAATGATACAGGACTTGGATCTGCATAAGTGTAACAGCTAATATTGCCTGCAGCAGCGCAGCATTTTCACCACTATGTTTAATCACCTTAAGACATTTAAAGAGGTCAAATTTTTCTTTGGTTCCCAAAATACTGAAAACATTTCAGTTCCCTGTGCTAATCTTTTGCAATATTTTTTTATTTCTGAAATATCATGGGCTACATGCAGGCACAGGATGTTGTGAAACTTACATGTTTTAAATTTTGAAGCAAGGTTCATTCATGACGTCATGTGTAAAGTTTCATCCCCCAGGGAAGGTGTGTGTGGTTTTTGTTTTGCTTCTTTTGGTTGGTTATTTTTTTCAAACTGAGTTATTAGGCCCTGAAAAATGGAAGTGCTGATATAATCTGAAACAGTATTTCCTGAAGGGCCCTGTTAGAGCAATATTCTAAAAGTCTAATAAGTCCCATTGTGAGAGCCATTTGTCATTTTATCCCTACAGGCAAATTTTTAAAGGTTAGGGAGGGCTATTTGTCAAAGTTAAATGCTGCTTTAAATTTTGTTTCCAAAAACCTGGCATTTTGTAAATAATCCTGTTCAGGTTATCTCAGTAAAAAAAGTTTGGAGTAGGATAGGTGGGGAAGAAAGTGTCTGAAGCAAATTGTTTATAAACTGACTTAATTCTGAAGAACAAATTTGCTGTATATAACATTTCAACTGAGCCTGCACAGTTTAGGTCTCTGTTTAAAAACTTTAAATAGGATTGGTTTAAAAGGGGAAACTACTGCATTAGTGGCTAAAAGTATAGGAATCTTGCTGTTTGTTCTGTAGATATGACAGGTATCTTGAAATTCCAAAATGCTGTCAGGATAGTTTCAAGTGTTTACACTTGTTGATGGAAATTAAGCTTCCAGTCTAGTGAATTCCTGCTACTTAACTCTGATAGGATTTAACAAAGTTTCGACATACAAAGTATTTACAATAGTAGGAAAAAGGATACAAGAATGCTGCCTTTACAGTAGCAAAATGATTTGTGGTTATTGCTTTTTAACATGTTCCTTAAAGTATAATGGTATGAAAATGCTTACAAATGAAAATTGTATTCCACTTAACTGTGGCATTGGCATTTTACAGGGAGTTCAGTAAGAACTTTTCTCCTTTTTAATTAGAGAAATCTAGTGGGGGTTTTGTATTTTTTTCTCAAGTTACTGGGGTTTTTTTCTGGCAGTGCAAAACTGGAGAGTTGAGATAGCTGAATTCACAGTAAACATGTTGTAGGCTTATAGTATTTGATTTAAAGTAGCCTGTAGAGAAGTGATAGTCCTTCTGTGTACCTTGGTAACCAGACACACCAATTAATGAAACAAATACTGAAACAAAAAAGGGAGTACTTATTTTCCTGATTTTTTTTTAATCAGCAAACTCTTCCCTAAAGATGAATCAAATCCTCTTATTTAATTTATTCAGCATAAATGAATTAAATTTAAACCTAATTAGCCCACAGTTGGGAGAATCTCTCTGCAATGACTTGGAACGCTTGCTAGGGATTAACCCCAAATCCCAATTCTTCTTCACTGCCTGTTCCAGTAGCATCATTTGTTCATGGTAAGATACTTTAGAGTCATTCTTTCAGAGGTTACTGAAATACTTACTGCTTTTAACCTTTCACCATATAAGCATTTTTAAATGCTTATAGGTTATGATTAAACTCAATTCATCAGCAAGAATTTTCTGTGAATCAGTCTGTGATTCAATATTTATGAAGTTGAGTGTATGAATTGCACTGAAGTATTACTATTTAACTCTAAGCAGTAGAAGAGTTGCTGTGATTGTAAAGTAATAATTCCATTAGCTTGCTGTCAAAGCTATGGATGTGTCTTTTCTGCTAAAGACAAAAGCCTTTGTGAAAGTGCTTGCTCATTATCCTGAAATAATAGGATAATACTATGCAGTTCAGTATGAAAAGTTTTATTCTTTCATGAACAATATGTTAATGATAAGCATAACATTAACCTGTTGACAATCTGATTTCTTCAGAACAATCATTATATGTCTAATGTTTTTAGAAATTTTACAAAGAAGCTGACTTTTTAAGGCCAGATCATAGCCAAAAGGTGGCAGTATTTTATTCAATATTCATTTGCAAAACAGTATAAAAATGCATGTATTTATTGACACTTTGCCTCTAATATCAGATCAAACTGGATGATTGTATCGTAAAAATAGTGTTGGTTTATGAAAAGGACTTTTTTAGAATGAAAGTAGAAATCAAATTTCTTGCTTATACCTTAAAGTTTGCAAAAAAAAAAATCTAGTACATAAATTTTAATTATTAGGTATTTAGTGTTTCCCATGATACCCACATTGTCACTAAAAGAGAATTTTGTGGCCTCGATGTTTTTATGGAGTGCTTAAGAGCATTAGAACTTTTTCCTTAAGTGTTGGCAGAGTTAACTCATTTTACCTTCAAAAAGAAAGAAATTAAACTCCACATGCTTTTAATATGAGCCAAAACTGCTGCAATAAAACCAATTTGTTTTATACACCCTAGAGATTGGTAATATTTTTCATAAAGTAAGTAGGGAATTTTTTGTGCTGAGACAACAATAACTTGAAGAATTGTTGAAATGTTTCTTTTCCTGCCTGCCAAGTTGTTTAGCTGTATATCAGTGGTTTGTGTCAGGATAGATTGAGATTAAAGTTTGACCATTAGTAGGAGAGAATGCTTGCAAGTGCAATTATGTTCAAGCAAATATTTCCATGTAATTTTTGATCCATAGTTACATCAGATGTAAATATGAATTTACTATAGTCACGCAATAAGTTTAAGTCAAATAAAGTAAATAAATATTCTATTTCAATGTATGAAGTACTTTTAAAAATCACTTCTTGTCACAGTCTTTTAGAAATATTTAAAAATGAAGGATCTATTCTCCAAATATTGGCCAGTCCAGTTTCTTGTTAATATTTTTCATCCTTTTTTTTTACAACGTTGAAAAATTTTAATAAATGTTAAATGTGAAATGGAAGAAAATGTGAAAAAAAAGTGGGCAGGACATGGGAAATCCAGTTGAAATGGTACTGCTTTTTAATATGCATCAGTATTCACCTCCAGCAGAGTATAATTCACACCTATCAATCTTTTGTAATGTCAAGCAAAACATGGTACAGTTCCCAAGGGAACTGGAATTAATAGGTCTTTTGATACATCACTGATTTCTCTGGTTTGTCACTTAATTTTCTCCAATAGCCTACTCACTGAATCTCTGAGGGCAGTTTCTTTTTCCAGAAAAAAGGGATGTGACACATTTTTATTCAATAATCATTTTGATGTTCTCACATGGACAGGAAGGTGATGTGAAATTTAATTCTCTATATAATCAAATAAGGCAGAGCATTGTATCAGTAGCACAAACTCTGGAAACATCATGAAGGCAAGAATAAAGGTGTTGGACAAACATAGTTGGATACCACAGATATAACTAAGAGACTGCTCAGAAGACCAAAATGGATGATGTTATTTTTTTACCAACAAGTCATCAGTTTTAAACAAAAAGTAGCAAGGAAGAACAAGTGTGTAAATGCTGACTTTGCTAATAATCTGTTTCCTGCTAGGCTCCAGTGTTTGTGATCCATTTGCTTCTAGAATTTATTCCCAAAGAGTATTTTAGAAAAGCTTGCTTGTATAGAACGGCCTAGAAATTGCCTGAAATTATTCTGGGAACAAATCCACATAGTGAAAATTGTGGGATATATTCTTGTATTGTGGGTATTGAAAAGAACCATTGCTTATGGCAGTGTGTTCCCAAGACATTGAATGTATATCCCTAGAGGAGTGGAGGGGAATCTTGTCAGTGATGGGTCACAGTTTAGGCAAATGTGTCAGGGAGCACAGCACGACTACAGCAATAATATTTTTTTATATTACCCTTGAAGTGATATGAGCACATCTCCATCTAAAAGGAACAGCATATGATGTCAGGAGAGTGTCATTGTCCTAGCAGTCCTCATGTAGGAAAATATGCTTTATGCATGTGTAGTTACATAGGAGAGCAAATGATGCTCACTGTTTTCTGTTTTTAATTACACTGGGGGTGGGGGGAGTACATTAAGGTATTCCTCTTAATGATAAACTTATTTGTGCTAGTGTGTAAATAGAGCTCTAGGCTTATGTTTTGTCTTCTAAGAGAAGGATGAGCTCCTTGAACAAAACAGAACAAGCAGGGGAGGGATTTGGAAGGTTTTTGTGTTCATGCCTGGGAAAGGGCTTTGCATCTGCTGAATGCAGGTGTGCTCTATACCATACATTTGCTGCTGTGGATGACCGCTGCCTATGCACTTGTTTCTAGGGGCTGCTTGTTCTGCTCTCTGGAGAGGCTGTGGTTTCCTGTTGAACTTCTGCCTTTGCCAACACCCTGTTTTGTCTAGATGCCAAATGCAGCAGTAGGTGGAGCGGGAGAGACAGTGCACATGGATGGCCATTCCTGAAGTGCGTGTGTTGCATCACGTATTGCTCATCAGGTAAGGGTTATCCCTAAGGCTTGCTGATATTTGAGTAAAAATATAACTGACTTGAAAATTTTTGTCCTCTGTGTTCCTCCAAGAAAAACTTGTGATGTGCAATAAATTATCAGTTACTATAAAACTGTGTTGGTGTTTCTGTACTAGACCTTTTAGGAGCTAGATTCCCAGCAATGTTTCCAAGCTTCAATTCTGATCAAATAGACTTGTTTTATTTTAATAGATAAAATTTAATTGGTGGGCAGAACTTGCCAAAATCTAGTTTATTACAATCGTATGCCTCTACTCAGGATTGCTTTTGGGGAATAAACGCAGGGCAGGACATAGATTCTAGGAATTTTTGTGCCTCTTAGGAGTTTTGATATTATTTAACTTGGGCAATAAAATGCAAATCTGTCTGCGAGGGAAATATAATTCATATGAAACAGTGCCCAGCTCTCTTGGAAGTTATAGGGAGACTTCTCAGAGGCTGAAATGGAGTTGGATACACTGCACTTCCTCTGAAGATATTATTAACAATGTCATTGCTAAAGAACCTACAGACTGTGGCACGGATCCTGTGCTGTTTGTGTGCTCTGAAGTTGCTGTGAAATAGTAAAAACTCCATTTTTTTCCTAACATTTTACTCAGGTCACACATTTTGGAGCAATATATTTGGTGAATGTCATCATGCACTTAATATATATTTTTCTCTAGAGGATTTGGGGCTTTGTTTTAAGGGCTGCTTATATGCTGTACGCTTAATTACAGTATTTTAAGTTACAGTATTTTAAATTTTCATTTTTCTACCTAAAATTAGAATGTTTTCAGGACATTTTTCTATTTTTGGAGAAATTCCCAATTTTACAATTTCAGTTGCACTGTACAAGGCATACATGTCTTGTTTAATTCATCACATTTTTCCTTCAGGTTTGTTTAGGAGACACTTGAAAGAGGATTATTTCTTGCTGGAGCTTTAAACTGGCAGCCCGTTGTAGAACCTTTTGAGGTGGGCTTCACTGGCTTTAGAGAATTTTAAATAGTGGAATATAGGTAAGATATAGGTAAGATAGGGAATATAGGGAGGATAGGATTGCTAAAACCTAGAGCTACTAGAGGGTGTCTGAGGATAGATCCAGGCTCTTCTCAGTGGAGCCAAGCAATAGGACAAGAGGCAATGGGCAGAAACTGATGTACAGGAAGTTCCACCTGAACATGAGGAAGAACTACTTTACTGTGCAGGTGACCACATACTGAAACAGATTGCTCTCTCTCCAACAGAGAGATTGTGAAGTCTCCCTCAAGAACTATCTGGACGTAACCCTGTGCCATGTGCTCTTAGATGACCCTGCTCAAGCAGGGAGGTTGTACCAGATGACCCACTAGGTTCTTTTCCAACTTTACCCATTCTATGAATGTATAGCAACACAAGGTAAAGAAATCTGACATTTAAGAACATAGCACTATTGGAAAACTGCTGTCAGTTTTGTAGTCTTCTATGCTGAGTCTCAGTCATCCTAAATTTATCTGAAATTAATAAAAAATCTAAATAGTAGAATTCTAAAATGTTGAAAGTCCTCAGGGAAAAATACATCCTCTAAAAAGACAAGGCACATCCATATGGTTGATGAAGCTTAAAATACCTTACTTGATCTTTCTGGCAACCAGCCTATAATCAGTCTGCAACAGGACCTTTCTATGTATCAGACTTTAGGAACTGCTGAACTCATGAGAAATATGAAAGTATTAGTGAACTTGTTCATACTTCTTTTCCCATAGTGGTGGAGCAATGATCTAATACATGACTGGGGAGAAAGGTATGGGCAGTGCTGCCTGAAATCATGACCCCAAGGGTCTTGCTCTTTTGGGTTTAGGTCAAGGCTGTAGCAAAGATGGTGTTTTCTATTCCCTTAAAAGGATGTCTGCGTTGCTAACACAGGCCCTTGGAGGCATGATTAGTTACTCAGAGGAAAATGCTTATCCTCTGATTGGCAAAATATGTGTAGAAATACAGCTGTTACTACAACTAAAATGAAAATGCACTTAATAGCTGTAAACTCTGAGCTTGCACAAAAACTGTCTGGCTCGATCTATTGCTGTTCTGGAAATTAAAATTTCTTTTTATCTATGTGTTGCTTTGTCCTGCCTAAGGATAAAAGTTTTGATTTTGAAACATTGGGCTGTTTATGTAGGTACAAAATTTAATGACATCCCTTAATGAAAATGTTTGAGCTAATTGACATAAATGTTGACATAAATGGAAGCAATATCTGATTTTCATAGAAAAGCCAATTGAGTGGCTGCCTGCTTGAGAACAGAAACTCATGTGAAACCTCCCAAAGCAGAACACTTTGCAGATAGTGGGGTTCCAGAGTTTACAATACACCTTAGTTGGCAGACTATAAAACACCAATAGGATGTTTTACAAGGTGTCTTCATGTTTGCATGTGTGTTATTAGCTATTCTGTCCCTCCATAAATCAGTATACTTCTAAGGCTTGCAAACAGAACTGTTTAGGCAGCTCCTAAACTGCAGAGATGATTCAACTTATCTTACTCAACTTATAAACAACAAGTCTTTGCAGTTCACTGAAACAAAATTCACTTTTCCAGGTTTTAATCATCAAAGTAGCTTGAAATACAATTCAGTATTTTTGTATTTTGGTTTCACTGCTCATAGCTCATACATCATCCTATTTATATTAGTTATGCTGAAATTAAAAGTGTTGTAGGATCTGGATCAAGATATTATCTGCCTCATTAATTGTAATAGAACTACTCACTGAACTAGCGTGAACAAGACAGATTAATGTGAATCCATGGGATCAAGTGTAATAGTTTTCATTGACAAAGAAAATTATACAAAGGAAAATTCTGTTTCTGCAGATTTTTATATCTGTTGCAAACAAAGAATAGCTAACTTCAGGATATGTTAAGTAAAGATTAAAATGATACTGATGTATTTCAAATCATGCAAAAAAAGGGATTGTCTCTTAAGTTAAAAGGAGTGCAGAAGGAAATTAATACAGGAAATACCTTTTTACCCTGATCATGCTAGAAGTATAATTCTGTGACCATACTTTTTCATCATTTGATTGATCAACTTTTCCTTTAATGTTCCTTAGATTTGATTTTTCCATTGAAAGCAGACATATTAAACAGAAATGCACTGTGACAAATACAGATCGATTATAACAATCCAAACTATTAATTTAGAAATTCACATTTCTCCTTGTAGAACAATAGAAGTATTTTACATGGGAAGCACTTGCCAGTATTTCAGAAAGCTTTTCAGAGGTAATGCAGTAGACCTAGATTGTAGGAGCATCAGGGAGATGAGAATCTTGTCTTCTAGAGAATTCCAGATGTTTAGCACAAGGCTTTAGAGTAGGTATCCTGCAGAACCATCCTGAAGCATAATAGTAAAAAGAAGCATCTTTCAGATTTGTTTTTCCTCTAGTTTTAAAAGCCCTTTTTCTTTACTTGTCACACATGTTCAGAGGTGGCATATTTCTTATTTTCAGGCCAGTATATATCCTGGAATAGGCTAGTCTTTTCCAAAGCTAAATTCAAACCTGCCCTCTCCTTAGTGATAGTAGGAATGTGACTTTGAACTTTGCAAACTGCAAAATTTCTCATACGCTTCAAGTACAACGTAGGTACAACGTACCTGTGGAAGTATGGAAGAGCAGTTGGATCAGGTTTAATCCATTCCTTCTCAGTGTTAAGCATTCTAATCACCTTGGCCATTAATAAGGTTGTTGGCACGATCATCATGGTGGGTTTTAGCAACAAAAGAACACCAAATGACTAAATTTCAATGAAACCTCAGAACCTAAGCCTGGGAAGTAGTGGCCATCTCTGAAACTCTCTTTTAATGTGTCAGAGCATTCTGAGTTTGACACCATAATTCTAACTTCTCTCAAAAGAAAAAGATTTTTAGACATGCCTTTTCTGATAATACCATTGAGCAAGGAGGAGAAAAATTTCACTGCAGATGTATTTGTGTTAACGCAATTTTAGCTGTAACTTTGGGATTTTTTTCAGTAGGACAAAAACTCAAGTGACTGATTAGCTGCTCACATTGACTAATCTGCCAGATCTTCCTGCATACCGATCTGAATTTTGCCTTTAAACTGCAGGAAGCAGTTCTTAAGAACTTAGTTTTAGAGTTATTCATGTCACAGAATGGTAATCAAATAATTAGTAGGTTGAGTAATTTAATTCACTGATGTGCAGACAATGCGTGTAAAAATTCTTTTAATCATAAATGGGTTACTAAAGATGTGGAATATGTAGCTGAAATGGCAGCTTTTAATACTATTTGCAAGTAAAATAATCCCATTTTCCCCATTGTTTTCATCTAGATTCCATTTTACATTGTATTGCTCAAAGGAGGCACCAATAATCATTCCAGTTTTTCTGCTATCATCCATGTGTCCCTGTGGCTTGGTACTGCAGATCTTGATTATTGAATGTTCCTCACATCAGTACATCCATGCAGGACTTCAATTGGAAAGAGGAAAATCTGTGATGCTGCTGTGAGTTGTTCCTAAAGGAAGAGTTGCAAAACAAAGCTGTTCTCTGGGGTCTTAGACTGCAAGTCCCATAATGCAGTCTGCCAAAAGTACATAGCAAAATTGCAAATTTTGGTGAATTTTTATCACCTGCACTGAAGAAAGAAATCTTTTTAGTGGTCTTGTAGTCAGTATGGATGGGAAGATTCATTACAATGTATTGTAACTAAGTCCGCATATTCCCATATTCCTTTTCTTTAAGCGGGTAGTTGAATATTGTTGTCAGAACTCTGGCACAGTTCACAAGCAGGATTTCTTCTGTCATCCGCTGATCAGCTGATAGCTCTTCTGAGGGGAAGAGAGAGGAGAGAAGGAGATCACTTGCTGTCTGTACAAGAGCTTGCTGGCCCTGGTGCCTGGCCCATGCAGGCAGACACGGGAGAAGTGTGCCTGTACAGGGGGATCGGGTGGAGCCTTTGTCACCTCCTCAGTGACAGTTTCTGCATTTGCACACAGCTTTCTGTCAAGCTTTAAAATCAAACCAACTTTTTGGAATTCAGAGCTTGCTCAGCCCAGAAAGATATGGCTCCCATAACGCATGAAGCCTCTTTTAAACTGCTGGTGAAACCTTGACCATGTTCCCATCGATGGGAAGGTTTGAAGGCTGGAGGTTACCACTGACTTGATCAGGATTAGACTTCCCCTTATGGATCTGTGCTTTGCTTATAATTAAACTTCCAATTCTTTCTAAAGATGCTGAAAATGTGTGGTGCCCATTGACTTTCTGTAGGACCTCAATAGGATGTTCACATTTCAAAAGACAAACTTTTTTAACTTCTAACTTCTGATAAGAATTTAAGAGCAATTTTAGACTTTTAAATTTGATCTTTTAGTGACTCCATTAATTTCAGGAAAGCAACAGTTGTCCTACCTGTATATAATACTAAGGTGAGCACACAGAATCCCCACATCCTTGCACTGCAATCTAGCAATTTGCTGAAAGTACAAATGTTCTCACTTGCTTACCAATGAGCTGTCAGCTGGGATTTCCTTTATTTTTCTGTATTATTCCCTGCTTTCTCTTTTTGCTCTTGCTGTTAATAAAAAGATCAATACAAAAATAAAATGGTGAAAATCAGAACTGATGTGTGAATATAACATTCATGAGCTTTTTTTTGCCTTTCTTTTTAAAGAGAGGTAATCTTTGTTGAATATAAGCAGCATGTATGGCTCTGTGGGTGTGCATACCAGCGCATGTTTCCGAGTCTTTTTGCAATAAACTACATGATCATACTTTAGCTTTTTTGATCCCAGAATCTTAACACCACCTTCCAGCCAGTGACCCTGTAATGAGTGTTGCATTTACATTACCAAATCTCATCACCATATGTCTGTGAGTGCTGTGGGGCTCAGATCAATTGGAGACTGCTGTAGTTAGGTCTGTGAAATAAAAGGCAACTCCTATTCTTGGGTAAGGTATTTCTGCAAAGACTATGTTTAACAATATGGATGCCAAGAAGAAACAAATTTGAACTAGGTTTTTCATAAGGAAAGTAGTTTGTTAAATACTGACAGAGAGACTAAGTAAACTGCCTGAGGTTTATTTTGTAAATGTACATAAAACAAACCCAGGAAGATAGCTGTACAAGTTAAGAGATTGTTACTAACTACCAGGGTGCAATTTTTTTCAATGAAGCTATCCATGTGCTTTGAGGAGATAGTTAAGATTGTTTTTCCTCAGAATGATTAATGACGAAGGGCATACAACAAGACACTCAGGCTGAATTTGAGGATGAGTCATTCAGACACAAATACTAAGTAAATCCAATTATTTTCATTGTACTTCTCTGAAATTATGTTTTAGTATATAGCCCAACTATGACAGATTTTTGGACTAGCATACATAGTGTCATTTTTAATGCCTTATGGGTTTCCTTTCTGATTAAGTGATTTTTTTCATATCTTAAAAAGACTCAGTAAAGAAGATTTAAATTTTAAAAGTTTCATGCCTTTATAAATTTCTGTATGTTACATATGTGTATATATTCACTCACCTGAAGAGAGCTGTGACAACCATTTTTGTATATAGTTTATCAATTCTACTGAAAATACATAATTGTTCACTGTAAAAAAAGCTTTTACTACAGGGTAATTTATTATTTATTCATCAAATTTTTGACAAATTAAGTTTGAAAGGTTTCAGAGGATGACATTTCTACCATCATCTTTGGAAGACTCCTGATAATCAAAGAGGAACGTCAGTATGAACTTTTTCCTTTCAATGTGCCCCTTGTATTTTAAACTCTATAAGGAAAGAAATTACTTGATTCTAGTGCTCTTTTGTTCCTCTATCCATTCATGTTCTTTAACAGTCCTCTAATAATTTCTGAACTAGCAGCCAATTTTAACCAAATTTGACTGAGGATTAGAGGTCCCAAAACTATTAAGGTCTTCCACACTTCATGAAAATTGATACTAAAGGAGAGAGACTCAAGTCAGTGCCCCACTGAGCAACACTCACTCACAGCTTGCCACAAGGAATCTGCTTAAACTGATTGCAAGTTCATGTTGGTAAAGTTAAACAAATGTACATCTACTGGCTACATCAAGCCTTAATTTGTAGTGAACAACAGTATTGGATTTTAAAGATTTTGTAACAAAAGGGGGTTTTGTGCTTTTTGCATTTGGCCCTTCCTTGACTTTTCATCTTGGCAACTGAATTTTTGCTTCTTCAGCAGGAAGCTGCAAACGGCTTTTTAAAAGTGCACTTGAATCAGTGTCCACTGAATTTCAGAGGCTTTCAGAGTAGCAGCCTGCCTGTCAAGCTCACAGTTCACGTGTTACTAGCAGCTCGTATTTCGTGAGTCGTTACGAGGAATCCTGAGAAGTTATGGCTTGGTTCACTTCCATTTTAGATTGATCATTAAAACTTTTTTTGGATGACTGATATGATTTGTTTCAGAGAGATTAATGAAATCCCTTCTGGTAATGTGATAGAGTAATTAAGGTTTGTTACTAGGATAAAATGTGTTGCTTTAGATATTTTCAACAGAGTCTAATTTTCTTTCTTGCCAAAAAACACTCTTATTTTCATAGCATCTGTCACTTTTAATCCATTAAAGTGCATAGCAGTGTAACTTGGAGTACATCCTTACTCAGGCTGAAGTTCCACTCATTTAGGATTAAAATTTTATTCTTAATTATAATGGTTTTAATCTAGATTAGTCCTCAGGGGGTATACAGACATAAATATATTATTTAATATCTTTACTAGACCATTTATTCTGTCAAAGTTGAAATACCTAAGAGATCACACAAAAGGCACCAGTTAAACATGATGGGTGCAACCTTCCTATGTGCCATGGGAATGCAGTATTTGTCATCCTGTATTCACAGGCTTCCAGGCTGGGACCCTGGTACCACAGGTGAAAATTTATAACCTCCTGGTTCTGCAATCATTGCCCTGCCATCTTGCTTGGCTTGCTAGACTATGACATATACCTCTCCATAAGAGACCTATATTGGAGTCCTTTTTATAGTCTTCCAGGTCAAGGGGCTACAGAAATAGTCCATTGACAATTATCTAATTTGCTTCTCTGGGAAGCTGTGCTACCATTTCTGGAAGTGACTCTGCTGTCTGTTCTTTGCACTGGTGCACTTGGTGATATAACCACCAAACACTTTTCACTTCTCTCCACTGACATCCCAGATCCAAGAAGGGCAAGCTCTCCTCAGTTAACTTCTCAGTCATCCAGCAGTTTCCTGTAAAGAAAGTAAAATTGACCCAGTACATTCATGTTATTAAATGTATCTAATGAAGACTATGATGCCTGGCTCACAGACCATCTGCTTCAGGATGGTAACATCCATGTTTTACAGGGCTACTGTCCTCTGAAACAGACTGGTCACATTCATAGTCTATGAGTTTTCTGAGCTTCACAGGGTGGCCTTACAAGTTGCTATTTTTTATGTGTTTTTCTGAGTAAAGTTTAGCATGTGTGTTGTGTTTCAGTCTTCTAGAGTGGAGATTTCATTATATGAATCTTAAGGTATGTGCTGCAGGCTGTGGGGTATGACGGAAAGGAATGTGGGTTTATTTGCAACAGTGTTGGAGGATTACTCTGAGCAGGACCCGTAGAGTGTAGGCTGGTCCATGCTGTCTTTTGGGAAGAGCTGACAGTGAGCTATCCATAGAGCTGCCCCCATGCTTTGATGTGAACAGAGCTAGCTAATTTCCCTCACAGGAAAACTGGAGAGCAAGGTAGCCTGGTGACCTCTACCTGGGAGATTGTCAAGATGCTAAGCACAATGTGGATATGTCCACTGAGGTGCTGATGGGATGTAGTTCATCTGCTGAAAGATCTGATATCATACTGGGGATACAGGATGCAAACCAGAATACTCAGCTCCTACAGCAGTTTTCTGGAGTTGTTAATGCTTCCAGGTTTCACAAGGTCTGGAAATTATGACCTTTGCTGTTTACATGGCCTTGATCATGAACCTACTCACAAGAAAAATAAGGCTTAGGATATCACAAGAAACTTAAAGAACATTTTCCTTAGCTTGATATAATTTTTAAATAATATTACTTTGCTTTATAATCATCACTTTGGGTCATTTCACACTTCTTCCAGTTTTGCACTTTGTAATATTGTACCGAACTTCCTTCACTATTGATTTAAAACAAAACTCAGTTCATGTTTCTCACCATTGTTGAATGAAACTATTGTTTTGGGTGGTAAAAATAGGATTCATTTGGTATTTGGATGCTTCTGGATATCAAAATATTTTCAGTCATCTCCAAGCACAGGACTCATGACTAAGCATCATACCAGGGTCTGAGTCCTAAAAGACTATAAGTAATGTCTGAATTCATATGCACTTCCTTGGAAGCATTTCCAAAATTTTGTCTTGAAGCTTTCTCAGCTGTAGGTGCATTAATCTGTCCTTGCCATGGGAGTAGTGAGAGCTGTGTGCTTTTTCTAGGGCTTATTCTTTTACTTTCTTTTACTTTCCTCTCCTTCATAGTGTGTGCCAATGTAGATATTTCAGTGCAAATAAGGATTGCACTTGAAAACAACACTCCCAGTTGTCCCTACTGACTGTCCTTTGCTTCTTGTTGTGGGATGGCTTTGGCACATACATGCTAGATGCCTTTGGGTGAAACTAAATTGGACTCCCAGAGCTCATCTAATGGACTCCAGCCACAAAAAGGCATTTAATCTATGGGGCCAATCTAGAGTTAATCTAGAAGTCTCTAAAACTACCTCCAAGATAAAAGCAAGAAAAAAAACAACAAACACTTTAAGTCTGAGTGCTGTGGATTTCAAGTATTCCACTCTGAGTATTCTGCCCTACCAATGCTGTCCTCTTGGTCTTCTGTGGATGTGGAAACCATGGCACACAATGCAGAGGTTATGTGCTTTTGAAGAAGAGAATGTCTTGGAGTTATGAGAAGAGCTTCCTGATTCTTACAGGACAAGAATGTATGGGCACTGTACTATCTTGTGTTTAGTGTCTGGTTGACTACTACAGCACTGAACCTTGTCAAGACACATAGTTGCATGTTGCCCTTCATAACTAATTAAAGTCCTCCTAATTAAAAGCCTTTTTGTGTAGGGGGAGGATGGGAAAAGCAGAGCAGCTTTCAGATGTACATTAGTTTGTTTTTACATTGATTTTGCCTTTGTTTCAGAGGAGTTATTCTAGACTTGCACTGTTTTAACAATGGAAAAATTAAGGGCCACAACTTGCCGTCCCTATTTTTTTAATGTGCCCAAAAATACCTTGGAAGTTATTCAAATAAATGCACTCCATTCCATTTACTTGACTGTCTGATGGCTTAATCATGCCAATAAATGTGAGGATGATATTTATTTGACTGTCTGTCATGGTGTTTCTTTGACTGTACGGGAAAGCATACTTTCTTTTTCCCCAAAGAAAAAAATTAAATTAAATGCGTAAAAACCCACCCCATGTTGTAATGCAACAGTTCAGATTTTAAACACACATAAGTCAGGACATTCAGAGTTATGACTCCCTAGAGCTTGTAGCTCAGCCATGTTGTACATGTGGTGTAGATTAAAACAGTGATTTCCTCTCCTTTCTGTACTCCTTTCTCTTCTGGGTCCTTTCCTCTTTTAGCTCTTTTATGGTGTCTGTGCTGAAGCTCCTCCATGGGATGGGTGATCCAGCAAAGGCCCTGGATGACAGGCATGGAAGCCAATCCCATGCATGCAAGACTGGTACTGTTTCCAGCAGTAGAGGAGTGCAGCAAGGAAAAGAGGGAGCCCAAGGACCACTTCTGGGGAGGCCAGTACCTCCCTTCATGGGAATGGTCCTGCCTCCACTTCATACTCATCTCACACACACTGTTCTGTGCTGTCCATATTGCAGCATTCTCCAAATATTTTTCTCTTCTCCCAGGCAACTGGCAACAAGACAAGAGGAAACAGCCTCAGGCAGTGCCAGGGAAGATTCAGGTTGGACATCAGGAAGAATTTTTTTCACAGAAAAGGCTGTCAAGCATTAGAACAAGCTGCACAAGGACATAATGGAGTCACCATCCCTGGAGGTGTTCAAGAAACAACAGGTTCAAGAAACACTGAGTGCTATGGTCTAGTTGACAAAGTGATGACTGGCCAAAGATTGGAATCACAGAATCACAGAATAAGCTGAGTTGGAAGGGAGCCACAAGAATCATCAAGTCTGATTCCCTGCACAGCACCATCCCCAAGAGTCACACCTTGTGCCCAAGAGCATTGTCCAAACTTTCCTTGAGCTCTGTCAGGCTGGTGCTGTGACCACATCCCTGGGGAGCTGTTCCAGTGTCCAACCACTCTCTGGGTGAAGAACCTTTTTCCTAATATCCAACGTAAACCTCTCCTGACACAGTTTCAGGCCATTCCCTCGGGTCCTGTCTGAGATCACCACAGAGAAGAGACCAGTGTCTGACCCTCCTCTTCTCTTCACAAGGCAGTTGTAACTGTAATGAAGTATCACCTCTCCTCCAGGCTGGACGGACCAAAGTGACCTCAGCCTCTCCTCATAGAGCTTCCCCTCAAGGCCCTTCACCATCTTTGCTGTCCTCCTTTGGGCACTCTCTAATACTTTTCTATGTCTTTTATTGTGGCACCCAAAACTGCCCCCAGCACTGGAGGTGAGGCTGCCCCAGCTCAGAGCAGAGCAGGACAATCCCCTCCCTTGCCTGGCTGGTGATGCTGTGCCTGATGTCCCCCAGGACAGGGTTGTCTCTCCTGGCTGCCAGGGCACTGCTGGCTCATGTTCAACTTGCCACTGACCAGGACTCCCAGGGCCCTTTCCATGGCACTGCTTTTCAGTCTCATTCCCCAGTCTGTATATACAGTCTTGAAGGTCTTTTTCAGCCTAAATAGTTCTATGAAATAACACATCTTTATTTTTTTTTTTTTCCCCAACAAATGTGCACTTGTCTTGAATCTCTTCCCCAATGTGCTTTATTCACGCTGAAAAAAAGGCTCGTCTATGTTATGGGGTGTGGCAAGGAGGGGGAGGTAGTAATTTAAGAACAAACCTGTAGGTCCTCATTCTGTGAATGTTACAGATATTCTGTGAATAAGAGAACCAGACAATGTGATAACATTTCGCCAGAGCCATATGTAGTCTCTCTTGACAGACAATGAAGGATGGATGCTTCTCAACATTCACATTGATAAAAATTATCTGAGAAGAGAATGTGAGTTCCCACAATACTCATTTTCTGGATCTTACTCTTTTTCTGTGTTACTTTTTATATTCTGTATTCCTACATAACCTGAATAAAATATTATATAGTCTTTTATGTGGTTACTATTTCTTTGCTAGTCTCATAAATAACTTCCAGTGTTTTCTGACTTGGCATAGTAAAACTCCCAAATTTCCTCAACAATATAAATTTCTGGAGACCGATAGGTGTAAATTGCCCTGAAGAGAATGATGGTTTGTTTGCACTCCTCTAGGCCAAATCCTGTAATGGAAGAACTCATCTGTCCAACTGCTTTCTTTTTCACAAGTGTATATCATTATACCAGTCTTTGGATTTTCCAAAGGAAAAATAAAAGTATTTGAGACTGTCATTATTAGTAGTTCCTGCTTTTTCAATTCTATAAACATT
The DNA here is from genome assembly GCA_013400435.1 of Pycnonotus jocosus. NCBI lineage: Eukaryota > Metazoa > Chordata > Aves > Passeriformes > Pycnonotidae > Pycnonotus > Pycnonotus jocosus. The sequence continues at coordinate 30,229 of VWYP01034494.1, read as the reverse complement.
GAGATAATTAAAATATTATTCTAAATCCTTTTGAAATAATAGTTTTGGTTTAGTTATTGTGTGTTAAGCACTTACTGTAGTAAAAATAAACACATTTCTATTTCAAACTATACAAGCAGGATATTATTTCCAAGGTCCTCAGGGCAGGGATTGTACTTTTCCTTGTATCTGCAAATTATTTATTGGAAGAGGGGCCCTATCCTCCTTACGGCTTCAGCATTAATACTAAGTGATGATCTTCATATGGAAAATATTGAATCTGAATACACAGAATTTTGTAACTACCAGCAACCTATTGTACAATCATGACAGCACTTTTCTTTTTCAGCTGCTCATATTTCTCTCCTTGGTTTTCCTACATCTCTTTGTTTAACTGACTGGAGGAGAACAAAGCAGAAAAGCAAGAGCCTAAAGTTAATATCTGAAATGCAGAGTTGTGGAAAGATCTTTTTCTGTGTCTGGTTGTCTGTGAGGTGGCTAAAGGATTTATGTCTTGGTATGTTGAGCGTGATGAGTACATGCACTGCTGACTTAAGGAGGAATTCTGTCTCAAGTCTAAATCTTCCATCTGCTTCACGGACCAGTCTCCAAAACGTGCCTGCTCTCATCACCCATCTTCCCTTGGGAACAGTGTTCGGGTATTCTGGGGCTGCTGTGATCACCCATCTTCCCTTGGGAACAGTGTTTGGGTGTTCTGGGGCTGCTGTGATCACCCATCTTCCCTTGGGAACAGTGTTCCAATGTTGTGGGGCTGCCATGATCACCCATCTTCCCTTGGGAACAGTGTTCCAATGTTGTGGGACTGCTGTGCCTGAGGCAGAGCTGTTTTTTGCCTGTCCCTGTTCAGCCAGCCACGTGCACAGGGGCCAGTCATGGTTAGCTCCAGTGTTGGTACACCTCCTTCTCGTGGCTTCAGCTTACTGGGTTCAGTTTCACCTCCTTTCCAAAGATGGCTCTTTCCTCAGGCACATAAGAAAAGCTCATCCAGACACAGAGTCCGTAACGTGCTGCCTCTCACTGTGATCGTGTGACAGAATCAGGAATAGACTGGCTGCTAGTTAGGAATACCAGTCAAACAATAACTGTGCAGGTAAACTGTGATTCCTGTGCTGTAGCTTCTGTACACAAGGAGTTCATGTTGGTGCTGTGCTAGGAACTTTCCCGATGAGCTCTGCCTGTTCCTGCAGGTTGATAGCTTCATCCTTCGCAAAATTCTTGCTTACTTTGTACATGGAGCTGAAATCTGAGGAAGGTTGAAGAACTCCAAGAAATAAAAGCAGATGCAAAGGAATTGGTTTGGATATGTGGTTTTAGTCTGTTGCCAGTTCAGTTTCTATTTTACAACAAGCTTTAACATTGGATAAATGTTGTATTTTTAGAAAAAGAAAATACATGCTAGTACAAAAGAAAGTCTTCCAAGATTCAGTAGGAATTATACTACCTTTTCTTCTTTGGTCTGAAGAAAGAAATAAACTAAACTGATTCAGGCCTGGTTTTGATAATATAAGAGAAGAAATTCAGGGCAATCACAAAATGGGAGAAAGTAACAGACATTATGAAAAAGTATTGGATGGAGCAGCTGTCATTGCCAGCACTATACTATAATTGAGTGTACTAGGTTATTTGGTTTCTTTTTAATGAAATGTTGAAAAAACTAGTACCTTTTGTCCCTAGTTAAATATTTACAGATTACATTTGGAAGCTGCTATCAGAGTTAAATTAAAAGATCCTACTATTTTGTATCTCGTACATTTGCATAAACCATATCAGTTCACATTTAATAAGATTTGCTATCAAGAGAACCACAAACTGTTTAAATTCTTAACATCTGCAGCTTTGTCAGGTTTTCAAGGGTTACATGTCTGAGTAGACTTGTTTAACTCAAATGAGGAATTATGGAAACAATTAAATTTCTTCCATATTTTCATTTCAGTGACAGGCTTCCAGTCCAGCTTTACAATATGGTATTTCTCTGCATACAGCCAAAACAAGATATTCCACGAGAACAGAAAACTTGCCGTTTTTCTTATCGCCACAAGCATATGATATCTGCCATCAGCAGTTGGGAAAATTTCCATTAAAATAAATATCAGAGAAATAAATATTTCAAAACACTTCTAAGCTAAGTCCCAGTACATGTATATTGCATGAGCACACACCAGTGTAACTTGGGATTTTATTGATTTTCATTTTTTTTTCATTCACTGTGGTAACCCTGCCTTAGATTGTTTGTTTAAATATGTTCACATATTTACGTGAAACTGCTCCACTTATGCACAACATGCCTGCCATTAAAAGTTACATGTTGGATTTGTACTGGCTTATGAAAGACAAAATAAAAGCAACATGTTTCAACCTGCAAATTTTTGTCAATAATGAATTTTTAAAGGGTTCCCTTGGCCTGTTTCTTTATTGAAAGAATATAATTTCTCTGAACTATTATAAAATGTGAGGCTATTATAAATGTGAGGCTGCTGTCCCACAGGAAGGATCTAGCTGGAAACCTAGGCTATTTTCAAAAGCAGTAAAAGACATGCATGATAAGAAAAATTATGCAATAGTTCACCATGTCCTTCCAGCTTCTAATGAACAGTTGTCCAGTACAATGTATTTTCCATTACTTTGCCCTGTCCACTTTTTAATAACCTATGGGATATGGTCCTCTATAGTTTCCTGATAAATTCTACTCTTATGCACACCTAGTTACTACAGTCTTTTTTAAGTCTGTGAGACCTCCTAAAAGAATCCCTCTTTTCTGTGTTATGTGCCCATGTAGTGCCCTTCACAGCTTTTCCCAGTAGTAGGGATTCTGAGTGCTTGCCACTGTCATGATATAACAAAAATTTACACTGCTCTAATTTGCCTAATAGGAACTTGTCCTTTGTAGGATCCAGCTGGAACCAGTTAAACATTTTAGAGCTTCATTTTTACACCCAGATTAATTCACCTAGGGAAAGGGGAATGTTTGTCCTCTTTTTCAGCTCATTAGCATAGGGCATTATATTTGAAATATATCAGACAAAGCAAGAATATTTTAAATCTTTTGTCTATTACAGCTTTACCCTAATCATCGTCCTTCTATCTGTCAGCCTCTATGGAAAAAAATGCACTATCCATTTTCTTGATCCTCTTGAGAGAACTACACTGCCTGAGCAGCGAAGAGAGAAAACCAGAAAATAAAACGAGATTTCATTTGAGGCAAGTTGTCAATATTTTTAATACTGGTATATTATTACTATGTGTTGTAAAAATGCACATTTCCAGAGTCTGCCAGCTCTCAGATATGGTATTTAGAGCAATGTCTGGAATGGCAGAAACGTATTCCTGTGCACACCTGTCTTGCACATTGAATGACTGACTTGGACATCCATTATAAAATTAATTCCTTCCAGTACATTTCTCCAGCTGTCCTTGTCCTACAGAACTAGTCTAAAAGATAGAATATAGGACTATTAGTTATGAAGTAACACCTATGACTAATCTGTAAGATACTGGAATTCAGAGGTTGTAAGTGATTTCCAGACTACCACAAGAGCCACCACGCCTGATCAGACTACAAACCTGTCCAATCTACTTATTCTTTAATGTCAGCCTCACTGTCTTAGAATGAACGTGAATGTCCATCTCAGCCTTTACAGAGTCATGGAAAACATTGAATCTAAATACACAGAATTTTGTAAATACCAGCAACCTATTGTACCTGGGTTGGAAGGGATCTTAAAGACCACCTAGTTCCACCCCCTTCTGTGGGCAGGGACATCTTTCACTAGACCAAGTTTCTCAGAGCTCCATCCAGCCTGGTCTTGAATGATTCCAAGGATGGCCATCCACAGCTTCTCTGAACTACATGTTCCAGTGCCTCATCACCACCACAGTGGAGACTTTTTCCCTCATATCTCATCTAAACATAATCTCTTTCAATCTGAAGCCATTTCCCTTTTCATGTCACTACATGCACTTATAAAAACTCTCTCTCCAACCTTCTTGAGGGTTCCCTTCATGTACTGGAAGGCTGCAAGTAAGTCACCCCAAGGCCTTCTCTTTTCCAGGCTGAACAAGCCCAATATTCTCAGCCTTTCCTCAAAGGAGAGATGCTCCATTCCTCTGATCAACTTAGTGGCCTCCTCTTGACTTGCTCTGAAAGGCCCATGTATTTCTTATGTTGAGGTACCAGAACTGCAGGATGCAGTTCTACAGGTGGGTCCTCCATGTGAGAGGGCAGAGCAGAGGAGCAGAATCCCCTCCTTGCCCTGCTGCCCATGCTGCTTTTGGTGCAGCCCAGGGTATATTTGGCTTTCAGGGCTGCAAGTGCAGGTGGCTGGGTCATGTCCAGCCTCTCATCCACCAGCACCCCCTTCTCAGCAGGGCTGCTCTCTGTCTGTTTATCCCTCACCCCGGATTGATACCAGGAGTTGCCCCAACCCATGTGCAGCACCAGCACTTGGTCTTGTTAAACCACATGAGATTCCCATGGGCCACTTTTCAAACTTATCCAGATCTCTCTGGATGGATCCCATCCTTTGGGTGTGTCACCCACACCACTCAGCTTGGTGTCATCTGCAAATTTGCTGAGGGTGCACTCAATCCTTTATGTCATTAATGAAGATATTTAATAACACTTGTTCTAATATTGAACCCTGAAGGACACCATTTGTCACTTGAGTCCATTGGGACTCCAAGACATCGACCACTACCCTCTGGATGTGACTGTCCAACAACTTATTCATCTAACAGTTTGCTCATCCAATCTCTCTCTCTCCAATGTAGAGAGAAGGATGTCAAGGGGGTCTGTGTCAAAGGTTTTACAGAAGTCCAGATAAATGCCTTGTGGGTGGCACAAAAAATTTAAGAACAATCAAAATACAGAGGTAGCTGTCTATCCAGCTTTTCATTGGTTTGAAAACTATTGATAATCCTAAAAATAATTTAAGATCTGCTTAGTAACCTCAGACAGTAGGAAGTTATTATTCTATATGCTTGAGAACATGATAGTTTGAGCATTTTTTGGAAGGTGGAGAAACTCCAGAGGTCTCATCCCTTTGTCCCTGCTATTGAACCTGACACACATGATCCAGCACTAGGAAACAGATGGAGGACTGTAGGGTTGGGTCACTCCTCTGCTTTGGCCTGGAAACATGCAAAGGCACACTTTCCTTCAGGCTGTCAGATGAGAGTTTTGCTCCACAGGGAAACATTTCTGAATTAAAACATATTTTTTCCCACCTGTACAATTTTTTTTTTCCAAGTGGAGCTTATTCTATTCCCCTGGGTAATTCTCTGTCAATCCTTCTTTGTGCCAAGTGGAGGGCAGGGATGAAATACAGTCTGCTAGCAGCAGAGCTGAAGAATATTGCCTGTGTAGCTCAAAGAACAATCCCAGCTCTGTTCCCAAACTGTTCAAAACTGGTATAATAACAATGACTGTCACATTTCCTTGATGTGAAGGACTTTGCCATCATCAAGAAAGGTTGCAGAGGAGCGGCTGCAGCCAATTGGAGGGACCCTCTGTGCAGCCTCTGCAGAGAAGGGCAACACATTGTCAGGGTGTTAGGACTTCTCCCAGTCCTCAGCAGCAAGTGAGAACAGGTTAAAGGAGTTTTATATCCCATTTTTGGCCTAAAATATTTTTCCTGCTTGTTTTTCTCATTTTCCACTGAAATTCAGCAGTTTTGGGTGTCCCCATAGTGCCTCCTGCCAGCCACAAAGCTGCCTTGTGAGTGGAGATGCACCTCAAGCTCCTTTGCTGCAGCAATTGGGAGTTATTGCTTTGCTTCAGCATGATGGAGTGGAGCTTTGTCATGAAACCAGCCCTGGTGGGTCAGAGGAATATTTGGCACACATTCCCCATTTCTATATTTTCCACTCCTTTTGTCCACAACTAAGTGGAGATCAGATTCAAAGCTAATTTAGTAATGTCCAAGATAAGTTGCTCCAAACCCAATTACAATTAGGGGAGTTTCCTATTGATTTTGTTAATTTATATTTTTCTGGAGGAGTACTTTGCCTACAGCTCAAATCAAAGTGGCAGATAGGAGAATATAAATCTGCTGTTTTTTCTGAAGTCTTGGTGAAGGAGGAGGCCAGTACATCTGTGCAGAATATTTGAGCCTCTCACAGAACACAGTCCCTCCCTGTCTCTTCAAATTAAATTTGCTTCCTCCAAGTCCTGCCTTAGGTTTCCAGGTGTAGGTGGGTTTGGGACTCAAAGCAACCTTAACATGATTGCTGTTTTCTCCACTAACAGAAAGCAGATTTCCCAACCCTTTCTAAAAACCCTTTATCAGGCCAAAATTCAGAGGAGGCATTTATCAACATGCATAATGATTAATTACGAGGAATAGAGTTCAACTGGGGTCCTTAATCAGATTATCTCCTGTAGCAGTACATTTCCCAGACTAATTACCAGATGTAGGAAGGAGCCGTTCTCTTTCTACATGCAAATTTATCTCATGAAAACTTCATGGAGCTGAGAAAAAAGGTGCAGAAAAGCAGAGTTTCCATCATTCTGCAGTAACATTAAGAGTCAGAGAAATTTGTAGGAGTCATTAAACTATTTAACTTCAGGAGGAAATAAATTACCAGGAAGTTGGGTTTGGGGCTGGGGCAAGGGTGCTGGAGTAGAAGTTTTAAATGAGGAAAATATTATAAGTAGTTGGTTATATATCAAAAATTACTTTTATTATATAATAATGAGTAATAGATTGAAATTTTTTTAGCACATGTAGTAGTATTATAGATATATACTCTAAGGCAAATTTCCTTTTTCTCAACTAAAAAAGCTGCCTTGACTTGGTTGTGTTTCAGCCTTTCTTCTCCTTCATCTATGTTCCTGTCTGGCATACCTTTTGCCTATAGAATTTCCAGTTCTGTTCAGGGTTCTATAACTATCAGGAGTTAATGTTAGGAATGAATTATTATTACATTGGCAACATTTATTTTTTAGAAGACCTAATGAAATTAGAAAGAGCTCCTAATAAAATTAAGGGGGTTTTCTGTTATTGTTATTGTTTGTTTGTTTCTCCAACAAATATCCCCCAAAGAAACAGAAGTGATGTATTTCTGTAAATGAGGATTTTTTGTATATGAGAGACATAGAAATGAGGTAAGGCTTTCAGCTTGCCAACTGCTTTGAGTTATTCCTGTCAATCCACCAACCTAATCCATTACAATCTTTTCCTTGAATTTAAAACACTGGAAATTGAATTAAGTTGCTGTGGCCAGACGCTTCTCATTACAAAAGAAATGGTCTTGAAGCAAAACCTTACCTCTGTGTATGACTCTCCAGAATCCAGATCAGTACAGAATGGTTCATATTGGCTCAGGAGGGATCCAGAACTGTCCCTTTGATTTTTCTTCTTAACAGTGAAGTGGGAACTAGAGTTGGAGATGAGCCTTTAGTGCAGCCTGGGATACCAGCACACACACACTATGGTCTTGTTTGGGTGGTTTGTTCTCAAGGCTTAATTGAGAGATGGCAGCACAGAACATGTATTGCTCCAAAGAAAGCTTTAATTGTACTACTATCAGGAACCGTGTGTTCTTTGAAATATCTCCCAACCCTGAAAAAGTTAAGTTTTTCTTTCTTTGTCTTTTTTTTTTTTTTTTTAATATTTCCCCCCTGATATCTGAAGAAAAAGTGATGATTACAATAAGAGAAATTTAAGAGGTTTTCCCTATCTAGGGTCAGTGGTGACACCCCCATAAATCATGGATAACCCTAACACAGTCTTAAAGAGGCTTAGTTGTCACATAGGTACAACTGTTCCCATCATATTTATCTTTCACTCCACAGCTTATAGAAACCAAATATCTGTCATCAACAATTATTAATCACCCATTTACCCTGCTGAGATATCTAATAAAGCATCAAACACAGAGTTTGAACACTAGAGAGAAGGAGAGAAAATGTAATCCAAATTTTCAAAAGAGAAGAAAAGTCTCATGTAACATCTGTGCACCACATGTTCATAAATTACAGTGGGCCTGTGAACATTTCTTCTCTCATATATATGTCTTACAGATTTAATAGTTCATCATTTCACGAAAACAACATTATCTTGCACCATGTTTAAAGGAAGGTGGGATCAGCTCTCCAGCAGCACTGCTGCAAGCTGCTCTCCACTGAGGATGAGCTGCTGTGCCTCAGCACCTCATGGTGCCTCAGTCTCTGCAAAGCCCCTTCTTCCTGGCAAGACTCAGGGCAAGCACCTGAACTGCAATCAGGAGGCTGGGCCCAAGTGTGATAACCTGTGACTCTCCAAGAAAATTAGTATTTTGTGCTTAGGCCACCCAAAAATGCTGTTGGAATGCGGGAGCTTGCTCAGAAACAGATCTCACCCAGAACACACCTTTCCACCAGCAGTGTGTTGTAGAAGAGGGTTTTTTAGCTCGAATTTAAAAAAAATGAAGAAAATGTTACACACTCAAGGTATTCTACAGGGTTTTTACCCACTGCTGTCTTGTAGGTGTTAATCTAAATATGTGTGCTCCCATCTACTGAACTGAGACAAGCCAATGGTGTACAAAGGAATATGCAGATAATGAGGTTTACTCCTGCCTTTTATTTCTGGTGAAATGTATCCATCTTTGCATCTCTGCACTAAATCTATGTGCATCATTAAATCCCAGCTCTTGGGCTGACTCTGCACATCTACAAAAAAAAAAATCTAAGTACTGTATCATGTAAACTTTTTTCCAAGATGCAGAGGTTTAGATGCAGAGCTAGAAACATAAGAGTGAGAGAGCAACAAGTCTGATGAAAGGAAATTGTGCTTTTATATTATCTTCCATTCTTAAAATAACTTTCCTCCCCACCAAAACCTTTGACATCTTAAAATGTGCAAGGACTTTCCATACATAGATATGGTTAAGTAGCAATAAAGAATTTGGAGACTACAAGCATTCCAGGAGTAGTGTGCTAAGCACACTGGTAAGTTTGACTCCTTACAGCCTAAAATACCTAAATCTAATTTAATTGCAATATACAACTTTAGAATCAGGTTCTGGAAAAATCCAGTTTTGAAAGACTTTTCAGCTTGAGAAATTTCCATAGTTTCTCTTTTTTTTTGCAGATGATTGTTCTGATTTAGGAAACAATATAAAAGATGTAAGAGGCTGCAAACCCAATTTAAAGCATTTCAGATTGTTATCACAAAGACAGCACAAAGGCACTGTCTTTCTCTGCTTAAATCTTCATTTAACAAAGTGCTTAACCACAAGCTTATAGAATGATTTAAGAAGGAGTTGTGTCAAATTTGGTAGGCATTTTTGTTGCAGTTATCAAATCCTAGCAGGGGATTGATTTCTATGTAATCAAATTACTTCATTAAATCTCAGCCTCATATTTCTCTTCTGAACTCCTGAGACAGCCACTGAATTTAACAAAAGGCCATTAACTGCAGCTCAGGGCAGGCAGTGCCTTGCTGGCACAAAGATGACTTTCCCAGCTGACTTCTCCAAAGATTCTGAACCTGCCAGGGAATTTAACTGGATATTGCATGTGATTAACTGTCAAAGCAAGAAAAACCTGTGATCTGCACAGGGGCCACCAGCCAATGGACTGACTGCCTCAAACCAGGTTAAAACAGGAGGCAGATGTTGGAACTGACCTGTTGGAAATTGGGTTTATCTGCAGCTGCACAGTGGAATACTTCCAGTTGCTCCAAATGCATGTGCAGAAAGCATTTTTTGCATAGGAATTTAAAAGAAGCTGTGAGGCCAGAAATCTTTAGCGGGCCAGATTTCAGGTTGAAAGGTCACTGTAATTGACAGGACAAATAATAATATTTTTGATTTGTCTTTTTGTTTTTCAAAGATGGAAAAGACAGTGGCCGTGTTTCCATAATGAGCAAAATGAGATTGTAGCATTTCTGTTTTCCCAGCAGGAGCCATTTTGCTGTCTCTCTTTCCTGTTGACAGGTGAGCTGGGATGCTGCTGTCTCCTCACCCTCCAAACGCTCGACTCTGAGAGATGTCCTGTGAGTCTGCAAAAATAAACCAATCAGGTTTTTATGTTGGGAAAATGCAGAGTAGAAATCAGCTCTGTGGTGAGCATGAAGAATGTCTGACTCATGCCTAATTTGATCTTACCAAAAGATTTCTGAGTTTAGGAGAATCCTAAGCATATGCTGCCAGGAGATCTATAGGATAGAAACTGTGTGTTCAAGAAACTGATTTCAAATAGGAAACAGAAGCTAGTAGATACAACTGCACTGGAGACAAAACAGGTGGGAAAATATACACATTCCTGGATGTGGCTTTGTGCCCAGTTTAACTCCAGGTGCAAGAAAGAGTTTTGCAGTTGGTGACTGACCACAGCCCAGACAATTCCTGCTGTTGCTGGACAGCCCAACCCTCTTGTCAGCATCATGAGAAGGATGAGGCCAGAATGGATTTACCATAGAGGAGATGAATATGAGTAAAACCCACAGCAATCCAGCTGCTCTGATTTTGTTGGTGGAGGACTGTGACAATGCGTTTTGCACGGATAAGGTACTTTACATGGAAGACCTGAACAGAGCTTGTGTGAAGCATGGACTCACTGAGATGGTGAGAGCTGCCTGTGAGAAGGAGCTCTGAATGTCCCTTCAAGTATTGCCCTCAGCGTAGCTCCAGAGAAGTTCATACCTCTTTCTGCTTGTGTCACAAGGCAGCATTGACTCAAAACCAGTCTGAAGTGCTTTGTGTCCTGCAGCTGCAAGTCCAGCCAGGAGAACCTGCTGGCCCCTGGGATGTGCTCTGCTGGGAGGTTTAGTGTGAGCCTGAAGGATTGCGGATGTAATCACAAGTGGTCAGATCAAAAAGTAGGGTGAGAGAAGCATGTAGTCCACTCCATTAAAAGATAAAATGTTTCTCTGTAGCCATGGAAAAGAGAAGAGGATCAGATTAATACCTGAACACTTTTATACTAAGCTAAAATGCACAAAAAAATCAATGTTTCATCACACCTCTGTAAGATGAGACACGGCGATGAGTGAACAGCACTGAGGTCTCTGTATCACAGTGGGGTGGAATCCAAAGTTTCACCAAATGAAAGTTAGAGCTTTCACTTTCCAGCAGTGCAACATTTTCCAGCATTTTGGAATCTCAGAATGGAATTTTGTATGGTCATTGCACTCCAAACAGGTTAAAAGTTTTTCCTGAGGAAAAAAAAAATAACCCCCCCCCGACATCTGTGTTTCTGTATGCTTCACAATTCTAGAATTTCTAGACTTTATAATTCAGGAAAAAAGTTGTATGAAGTTGAAATATCTCCTTCAGTTTTATGCTACAATATTTTTAGGTTTTATGTATTTTATAATTTTATAAAAATTAAGTAAAAGTGAGTAATGTCAATTTACAGAGATTCATATTTCCAGATAAATAATAAAGGAGAAGAAGACATTTCTGTCTCCTAATTTTGGGACTAATAGCTAAGCTTACTTCATGGTTACTACCTATGCAAGCAAGTAGAAATTTTTCACAAATTTTTCACGAAATTTTTCACAAAAATATTCTTTTATTAAAATGTTGCTTTGGATTATACCAAAATACTTCCTTTAAATTTAATTGTGCTTTAAAAGGATATTGAAGGTATTGTAACATTGTAACATTTAATGTGAATTATGAACAAAATTCTTATATTGTATTATATTAATTTTAATATTTCTAAAATTTTTACTTTTGTTCTATTTACATATAGTGAATATTATGCATGCATTATGCAAATACAAGATTCACATGTCCAGCTGTTTCATTATCAAACACAAGGTCTTTTGGCTTAAGAAACAAGTAAAAGGTGTTTCAGTGAACATGAACTTGATCATGATATCTTTAAGGATTCTGAAAATGTAAAGTAGCTCTTCTGCTTTTAATAAGGCTGAATAAAATAATGTAAAATAAAATGCCCAGTAAAACATCACAAAATACTATCTCGAAACCCTCTAAATGACAGATTTCTAGCATGAAAGCAACTGATTTGTAATTACAGGTTTTGTGGATTTTTGTCCAACTGAGTTTTCCCAGATATGCTGGTGTCAGCTAAACGGCATTTTCTTTAGTGTGTTAATAGACAAATTCATTTTTTAAATTAAAAATAGAGATTGGGGAAAAAAGTGCTTTTTCCTCAGTCTTGTTAGGCAGTTTAGAAAAGGTTTATTTACCTGTTTCTTGTGAATTAACTTCTTGATCTTCCCATCAAAGCAATTGCAGCACTACCAAATTTGACATTGCTGCATTTTGAGTGACAATTTGGGGTTTAGGACAATCATTAGAAGGGGCTGTGGTGCCGGGAGAAATGTGTTTTCCCAGAACACAAAACTTTTACTTGAGAAAGCTAAAACACTTGAAAAAAAAAAAAAACCCTCAAGAATTTGAAGGCATCTGGGACTCCACCTGAATTTACTGTTCATCCTGCATTGTTTTTGTTTACTCTTTTTAGGTACCCATGGACATGCACATCAGAGGAGTGAAAGGAATCCCATGGAGAAGGCAGGATGGCAAGATGTTGTCTTGAATCCGCAGATGTTCGGCAGAAAAATTCCCAAACAGGCCAGGATTTCACCAGGAGAATATTTTCTTCTAATTTTTGCAGCAAATAATGGAGTTGAAGAATGTGGAAATACTTGGTGGAACACACATGTATCTGGCTATGGTGCCAGGTACAGAAAGCAATCTGTAACTTTGTTATAACCTTTCCTTATTTTTTAGGCTTGTCCAGAGAATTAGTTAACAAACGAACAGCAAATAGGTGTGAGAGAAAGAAAAGCAGAAGAGGCCACACCTAACATCACAGAGTATGATTTTTTTTTAACTGATATTTTAAGTTGGATCCTCAAATCCTTGTTCCAGCCATTCATTTTGTGGCAAGTAACCATACCAGTGAAGAATGATGTATGTGACTATAATGTGCAGGCAAAACTGTGCATAGCTGAGGCATAAAAGGATTCTGGATTTTGAAGTCTACCAAACCAGTTGAGTTTTACTGCAAAATGGTTTTTTTGGTTTATTTGTTCAATAGGAGAACATATATTAAATATGAAGATCATATAGATATAGATATATAGGAAAATAATGTGAGTTTTTAGTTGAGAAAGCAAGAATAATATGTAATGCCCCAGTATTCCTTTAATCTGCTTATCCAGTGCTAGTGTAATATGTCTTCTTTCTTTAACCAGGCTTCTAAATGGATGAAAGTCCCAGTAAATTAGTGAGGCTCTTCCACCCACTTTATAAAGGTTATATCATGCAACAAAGATTAAAAATAATATGTAGTTCAGGTGGACAATGAAATTTTAAACTTAAAGGAATTAAATGACTAGCCTCACTCATGTAAATTGTACCATAAATTTACTTATTATTCCAAAGACAAAAATTCATTCAAAAGAGTTTTATAGCACTTTCTTTGTAGAAAATTGCTGTCAAGGAAAAAGGCTGAGTAAACTGAATAAATATAATACCCATAATCCTTAAAATAATATACATTAATTAAAGATATCTTCAAATTGATCTGCTGCCAGTCATGTTGACTTACTTATTTTTGTCTAAAGTATAGGTTTTAAAGCCATCAGCTGATATTATTTTTCTTTATTGTAGGGTTGGATCAGATTGTGCTCACTCACTATATGTGAACATTAAATACTGAGTTTGAATACATAGAAAAGAGCTGTAAAAGCCCTCCAGATTACTCAGCTTTTAAAAATTCCCATTTCTCATTATCAATGTGGCAAAGCACTGTTTTAATTAATAGCCATGAGTAATTTTTTGGCATCTCATGATTTTAATAGAAAAATTAATTAGTAGAAACTTTGAGTAAACCTTTCAGTAATTTAATTTTTTACATTTAATGTTTAATACAAATTTGATGTTGAACAACAGTTCTGTCCCATACGGCCTCTGTGCCTGCTTCCCATTGCTGCAGCATAGCTACCAGTCACCGAACTGTGGAGCTACCAGATGCTGTCTAACCTGTTCAGGAGAGGTGAGCTGATTCCCGTGGTTTCCCAAGTGCCTCAGAAAGATATTTGAGGCTTTCCATCCCTGGCACAAACAGAGGCAGGTGTCACAGGGTCTTTCTCGCGACTCGAGAAATGATCCAAAGATTTCCCTTTGCAGGAATTCATGGTGGAGGCAGAGATTTGTTTGAGAGTTGTGTGGGAAGAAGTTGCCAGCCTGGCTGCAGAGCTGGGGTTCACTGCAAGAGCAGGGGGGGCACAGACTCCTCCTTCCAGCAGTGCCGTGTGTGGCTCATCCGTGTGCCGGGTGCGGAGGAAGGCTGTGGGGGGAAACACCTGCTCACCCCTCTGAGCCCTGCTTCATGCCAAGACACATGGAGCTGTCAGTGCCTTTGCAATGTATTTGGTTGATGCTGTGTACTCACAAACACTGCTGCTGTCTGGGCTGGATTTAATTTTGGAGGGATTGAAAGAAAGTACCTTGGGAAGGATTGTATGAGGAGAAGACACATAAACCTTTCTTCCTGACTCAACTTTGTTATTTTCACAAATGTGGAACACATTTGGTCTGGCATCCCATTGATTTGTTTACTGCTTTTGTGTCCCACATTTGCTGAGGCTTTCCAAACATAGATACTTCTCTCATCTGGCCTGGCTCTGACTACTGCACCGAGAACCCAGCATATGAGGTGGAGTATATGTCCAGGGCATTTGGGTGGGCATGAAAATGAACACAGTGAACTTTTGAAATAACCTGGGCTGTACTTTCAGGCTTGCCCATGGCTCAGGTGTAGAAATTCTTGGGTTTGTTTGGGGAATTATTTTAAGAGTTTCAGCTACAAGCCCTTACTTTGGGTGCACGCAGCTCTATCTTTATGTGATCTGCTCCTGTATGTGGAATGTTACAGCACTGGTACGAATTATTCCATCTTTGTGCTTTGGAAAGTATGCGGCATGGCTTGCTTTCAAACATTACTTTTGTTATAAAAATCACTGGCTCCTACAGTGACCTGAAACTGGTCAGGTAGGATTTAAAGGAGCAAAGAATTTCACAGATGGCCGACTTGTTACTTCGTTGTGGCACACGTATATAGTTCTGTGTTTCAAAATATATTTCCCCCTTTTGTTTTAGATAAGCCTATTACTAGTTTTTCATACAACTGTGATTCCTAGTTTAGGAAGGATGTATTTCAGTCAAATAAACCTGAAAGAAGTAAGAAAGCCATCTTCTCATCTCAGCTATTTTGCAGAGAGACCCCCCCCCTTCCCCTGACTCTTCCTTCTAACCACCATCCCAGCTGTACTAAAGAAGGCAAGAGATCCTCTTGAAACATGCTGAGGAGTAAAGTATGTATTATTCCACTGCCCTGGCACCTGACATAATTGGCCAGAACGGCTGGGAGATCTAACGAGGGAACTTTTTTCCCCATATATTTTGAGGCCTAGTGTGTAGACCCTGTTACACTGCAGGCTTTCAGAAATGCATTGACGCCTTTGACTTGCCTCTGCAATGGCCCAGAAGAAGACAATTTTCCCAGAAGCTGTTGCCTAGCATGCATCATTCTTGGCAGTATCTGCAAATAAACTTCTTGTAATTGGTTTAATAATTTTCAAATAAAAAAATTATGATAGCTGTGGACAGCTATAAATAACAGAAATGAAACACATTATTTGCACTGTGCCTTCACATGCACTTGTTTAGCTCTTTTTGCTGTTAAGTTAAAACATCTGTTTCTATGGAAGTGGAGCATTCCATGCAACAAACACAGCACTGGAAGTGACCCATATATTAAATGACAACATTTGACAAATTCTAGCAGTTGATTACTGGGGAGGAGTAGACTGTGGTTATAATCAGAGTAAACCAAAAAAATGTGTACCTTTATAAACCTAGAGTTTAAATGAAACATCTGTACTAAATCATGTTTGTAGAACTGCACTGTAGCCAACTACCAGACCATATGATAATGGGGTGTTTTTAACGATCCCTATTTCCATCGCCACCCTCCAAATCAGATCCAGACTGTGCCCACTGGCATGAATTCTGCTGGAAACCAATTGGGATAGTGTCAGGCTACAGTGAATGTTGTAAGTTTAGATACAGATACCCATAAAATGTAGTGATTCCAATGCCTTATGGAGATGATAAGCACAGGTAGACACTCAGGTGAATATTAGCTGTAGCTTTGTAGGCTACAGACTTTTCCAGTCATGTCTCAACCCCTGAAAAAGAGGGATATGTTGGAATGACTGCAGAATGTTATTCATATGGAAATATGAGTGTAGAGCAAGAAAGTGGGTATTAGAATTCCAGCAGCAGGTCAGCTAGTGAAAAACTGGGAGTGCTCAGGCTGGCACCAAACTCAAAGGTAATTTTTGGGTCTGTGAAACTGTGAAACTGTGAAACTGTGAAACTTGACAACAGTCAAGTAAATATAATTGTCTTTGTTTCCTGTTGCTGTTAAGAGGAGACAAAGCAAAAGAAAAGTAATTTAGTCCATCTCTTTATGTAGATACGTAAACTGGTATTCATTAATAGCATCTGAACATACACATTTTCTTATTACTGCAGAATGCTCACTGAATTAATTAAAAACCACAAATGCCCAAAGTTTGCATTAGGCTCTATATAGTCTCCACAATCTTTCAAAAACAGAAAAAACAGCATACCTAGCCTGCAACTACATTGTTAGTTTTAAGTGACCTATAATAAAAAGGTTCCTGTTTTGTTAGGAAGACCTATTCATAATTTCTTGACTAATATGAATAATGCTCAATAAAAACTGAAATATTGAAAGAGTGAAATATTACTGAAATGATGGCAAGAAATAGTAGTTAATTGAGACATGTAAGATCCTCATTTGGATCAAGTAGATGGGTATTATTTGACAGGAATAAAAGTAAAGGCTACATTAACATAGAACAAATAATATAATGAATGGTAGTGTCTAAATTTACTGTTAGGAGGACACACCTAAAACACTGCAATGATCAAATTATCTCATTGCTTAGAGATAACCTGACAGGGCATTATATCCATCAGGAGTCAACCGGCATTTTATTTCATAGAAACATAGAATTGTAGGAGGCTGGAAGTGATAATTAAAGATATCTAGTTCCACCTCCTTTCCACAGGCACAGGCAACTTTGACTTGGTTGCTCAGAGCCCCATCCTGCCTGACCTTGAGTGATTCCAGGGCTGGGACAACCAAAACTTCTCTGGGTGACCTGTTCTAGTGCCTCACCACCCTCAAAGTAAGGAATTTCTTCTTACTACACGATCAAAATCTACTTTTAGATTCAAATCTAAATCTCTCTTTCAGCTTAAAGCCATTCCCACTTGTCTTGTCACTACTTGCCCTTATAAAAAGTCCCTCTCTAGCTGTCTTGTACTCTCCTATCAGGTACTGGAAGGTGCTCTAAGGACATGGGACAAGTTTTTAAGATAACACGCGTGTCCTATAATGAGGGGGTAGAGAAAAATCCATACAGTATTCATTTGAAATATAAACTTGAGGACTTTGGTTGTCTGATACTTTATTTTAAACATCCTATTCAATTTTGCAAAGAGTATATGAGAAGCTTAAATACTTAGACCACTGCCGTAGTAGACAACCAGTGCCACCAGTGTGCTTAAATATACAAGAGGATCTGAATTAGAAATCTTGATTGCTTTGAGATAAACACAAAAGTGGTGTGTGGGGTGTGGGGTGTTAAAGCTTGAAAACTTAGAAATACCACACCATCTTTGGGGTTATATTTTGTTTTAAATTATTCCTAGATTTATAAATGTTATTGTCACAATGGATTCTTAGGTCATCTTGCTTGACTTGATTTTATATAAAAGTAATGGCTAGAGAGTCCTGTGAGAGAGCTCTTCTTCATTTAATACTCTATAAATAATACCATACAGTGTCTTTACACAAAATGAAATGCTTTGCCATATAGATAGTCAATTAAATATTTCTCACTATTTATTTCTTGCATACCCATTTTTATGATGATGTTTATTTCAAAAGCCAATGCAGAAGTATTTACCTGATTTCAGTTCTACAGGTTTGCTTCTGGTGACACAGCATTTAGGAAATAAAACTGCTTGATCAGGATCATCTAAATTTGCCTTATTCTTTGGCCTCTTTTAGTGTCATCAGTATGTACTTCAGTGTATTACTTTCTCAGTCATTTATAATGGCACAGATGAACTGTTGTATGAAGTTGAAAAACTATCTTTGATCCTGCCAACACCAGTGTCTTGTTTCTCAAGCCTAACCTTCTGGTTTGGAAGACGTTTACAATGGTTGTATGTCTGACTAATGAAAGTTGTCAGCTTGATCTGCCTTGTCAAATACACTACTAACCAAAATCTACTTATACTCAGAAAGAGTGCTAGTAATTGATGAAATCGTTCCAAATTCTATATAAAGACAGTTTCAGAGGGTTTTTCTTCACAACAATGTGGAGGTTGCAAGTGACACACTATATTTCATCACTCCTGAACAGAAGAGTTTTATGTACACAGTAAATAACAGCTAAATTAAATAGAAGGGGTTATTTTGTCCAGATAAACTTTAGGACACCTTTCTTAAAAATATTTGTAGCAGGTAGAGTTACTTCTCTCAACAAATGCAGCCACATCTTGACCTCATGATTTTTAGAACGGTCTGGTACTAAATTCACTCCAGCAGAGAAATTTTGAATTTTGCAAAGCCAGTGAGCATGACCGCTACCATTTTGTAACTGCACTTTTCTTCTCATGTTATGTACCTTTATTTAATTCTATTTTGTCATTTGTATGTCGTGTGGGATCCTGACTGTATGGCATGACAGCTGAAAGTCTGGCACACACTCTTGACAGCTGTTTTGAAGTAAAGGCTGCGATGCGTGCTACATCTGGAGGTGCTGAGCTTTGACTGCAGACAGTGAAAAAGTCCAATTTCTCTTTAGGGATGACTGGGATAGATTTACAATATCTGAGCTCTCATTCAGGAAGGGGACTCCATAAGGATCTACTCAGGCAGTTGCTGCTGCAAAATCAAAGCCAAAGACTCTATGTCATATTTTGTGATCCTACAAAATAAGTTAAATAAAAACAAATTAAATATTGAGTCAGGGGACTCATGGCATTGCCTATACTATCCTGAAATGGCAGCCAAAACGTATAGGTTTTCTGTCTCGTTTTCTTCTAGTCTTTAAAAAATGCTTTTGTTTACTTTTACTTGTAAGTTGAATCTGGACTTCATAGGAAGCTTTATGGATGACTGGAGAATTGTTTAAATGGTAATACTATCAATCTCAAGAAATTCAAGTCTAATTAATTAAAATGCAGTGTATCTAAAAGAAGTGGAGTGGGAGGTAAGGGGGTTGGCAAGTTGTTTTTCTAAACTTGATTGGTTGCCATTTTTGTTCTGGGAAAAGGATGATCCTTTATGAAAGATTTCATGTCCTGTCCAGTCAAAACCTCTTAATTCATTGTCATATGTGACATTTGTGTCACATAAAACCAGTATATTCTTATGCTTACATAAAATCTTCAATTTTTAATGCCATTATAAAACCACAATCAATACTGCTTAATTCCAGAGCAAAGTAGGAATTCACTTTGTATATTTGCGTATTTAAAAACTAAAGGGGCCCAAGTTCTTCAACACATGGAGCATTCAAGGAGTGATGCATTTTGGTAAATGCAGGCCTTCCACCTGCAACACTTAATCCTGGGAGTAGTACTTTCCAAATACTTCTGGCTTCTATTTATTAATCCAGAATGTTCCTCCTAAAATGAAAGTATCCTAGGTATTTTATAATGCATAAGTATTGGCTGGGAAGGTGACTGCCCTGGTTATTGGCATTCCCTTGGCATTCTTTTCATCCTTCTGGCTTTTGGAGACACAGTGCTTCCAATTAACTGAGTGCCAGCCTTGAAGACTGGATATGTCTCTGGAGCAGAAGTGGGGTCAGTGAGGGGCTGAGGATCATTCCTGTCCACACTATGTCCTTCTGCAAGGCTGGATTGTGCCACACAGCAACAGTTTGGCCTCGCTGTACTACATTACTCAAGACCCAGAGGGAGTCTTCCCCAACTCTGCCCAGTTCCACAAATCCTCTTTTCAGCAGAGGAGCTGGCAAGGCATTGAGATGGCCCTTTCTTCTCCAGCACTGGGGCATCAATGCCCAGGAGAGTGAAGCTTCACCAGGTCTGGAAGGAAGAACAGAACAATTGATAAAGGCAGTTAAGGATGCACTAGGGATGTGCTTAGATTAGAACCTTTGCTGATGGTTTTTACAGAAAATCCAGACTCATCTTCATGATTGTAATTAAAGTGGTGATTCCTATTGAATGCTTCATTCTGCGGCTGCACCAGAGCACATTCTTCTTCAAATATAGCATTGTGCTCATGCTTTACTTCCAGTTTCAAGGCTGTACTTTCATTTGAAGCCAGTGGGATTGTATCCTAGAAATGCAGGAATCCTTGCCAGAATCGGCCAACTAAGAACACGTGGTCATCAAAATAAGCTTCCACTCATGTCATATTTTAAAAAATTCAGTAGAACCTAGGAGAACCTGAGAGTACTACAACTCATGTTGAAGGTCCTGGAGCACATAGTAGTACAATAAGTGCTCAGATCATGGGGGTGAAATCCTACCCAAATCAATGCAGCACACAGAAATCTGCAACCTTGATAGAAAGACTTTCTCCCTCTGAGATAAAATATTTGTGTTGCTGTTGATATGCTCATTTTCCCCAAGCAAGCTCCATCATGATCTGGTCTTAACTGAGCTCTACACTCAGTCTAACAAATCTGTATTAAGGAAATAACAAAACAACTTTAGTTTTGGGAAAATTACCTATTCAAAGGATTTGAATATCAGCTGCAAAGTGATTTTACATAAAGTGAAAGCTACTGTTAGGAAAAGAAAATTGAGAAAATATCGAAGCTACCTAGTCAACTCCATTTCTCTTGAAAGAAGACAATTGGTAGCATCTAAAACATTAGAGTGATACCAGCAAATCCCTTGATTATTCATTGCAGCTTCCAGGAGGCCAGCTGCTACTTCTGCCACTGAGTCATAGGTATGAGACTTCATGACACTTGAGTACATATGATGCCTTGCTTGGCATAGTCATAGCCATGTCATGAAAACAAATAAAAATATTTTTAGATCATTTATTGATTCACTGATATAACTTACTCACTCTTTTAAGCAGCTCTCCTCTTTCATGTTCTCTGCCAGTTTTCCTAGTTAGAATGAACAAACCAGCTTTGCAGAAATACTCAAACGAATCTTTGGTTCTGATTATAAAAGACTATCTCTGTGGGTAGGTCATAAAGAATTGCTTTACTGAATAAAGGACCTAGATATTGTAAACCCTTCCCAGCAGCTCTAAAAGAAGAACTGTGTTTTTCCACTCCAACCTCACCAGATGTAGCATACATCATATTTGTAGTTTCAAAACAGCTGTCAACAGTGCATGCCAAAATCTCAGCTGCCCTGGCATTCAAATGGTATTTCACAAGATATACAAGTGGCAATGCTAAATTAAGGGAACAAAGAGTACTGCAGAAACATCTCACGGATTGGTGGAAGAGTAAACCAGATCAATGGCACTCTTTTCTGTTTACCAATTCAACTAAAGTATTCACATCAAGGACTGTCTTTCCCAAAAATATCTTCTTCCTCTTCTTATAATTTCGGCTTTGTTTAATATTCCTTTTCTCTTGGTTCTGGTATCAGATTATGTTTATTTCTTCAATTTCTATTTCAAACATTATATCCTAGGTAGGATTATTTCTTCAGTCATCTACTAAAATCAGCTTCTTCCTGCCTTCCCAGAAACTTACCACATTGATCAAAACATGGACATTGTGATAGCCTAACTTTTTTGTTGCGTACCTGAAGGAAAACATTTATCGTTAACCATGTGAAGTTCTGAAACAGCCTCTCAGCAGAAGTGGAAGCAAACAAGGGAACCTACTCTAATCTAACTTTTGCTACTGAGCAGGAGTTACTTCCAAGACAAAGAGTCAGGAGGCTTCTTTGAAGGGTGTTTGTTATATTTCAGTGTTATTCCTACATGTATAGAAGCAAAATTAATTTCCATGGAAGAGTTCATTTCTATTTGGCATCTGGGTATGGCCTAGCTCCTTCAATGAAGAGCTGATTAGCCAAACTTACCAGCAAGGGACTGTTGAAGAGCTGCACTTTTGTCATCTTTAGATTCTGCAGGATGAGTCCTGCAGAATACTCTGCAAATCTTGTATTATGTAAATTAAAATTTGCTTGTTAGCTTGAGGTCATGGAAACATGAACCAAAAATCTGATGGTGATCACACCAGTATTTAAAGTCCTCCAGAGAGCAGGCAGTCACACATCTGTCTCTCATCCTCCTGCTTCATCTTTCTTATGTGTTGTGTGTAGTATGCGTTCAGTCTGTTGTCTCTCTCCCCCTCACTGCTCTTCTGGTGTCAACTAGAAGCCAGCTGGCTGGTCCACCCTTCTTGAACTCAAAGTTACTTTGGTGAGTACCAGAATAACACAGAATTCCCTCCAAGAGGCCCAGTGGCTGCCTTTCTCCAGTCAGGAGCGTAGGACCTGCCAAAGAATCCAAATCATATCTTGTTTTACAACCACAGAATGAAATACAAATGCCAGAGTTGATCTGTTGATAGTTTTTAATACAAAGTCTGTAAGATATGGCACAGCCATCTCCCCTTTTCTTTCCCCTGCTGTCTCTTTGCTGTGTGCATAACATGAAGTGGGAAGATTGTATAATACATCTTAACGTACTTGAGCTCACCCAAATGCTCCATAAGGCAGAAACTGAGGACAGAATGAAATTTGGCAAAGCAAGCTCTGGAATCACCATTTATGGAGCCAGACCTTAAGAAGGAGGTGCATAAGCTGCCCACGGACTGCAGCAGGTCACCATGGCTCCAGTGAGCACCAGTGGGTCGAGTGAGGGTTTCCAAGTGAAACTCATAGGTACAAGGAAAATGTTACCCTCACAGAAAGAACAACCATTGACTTACCAGGCAGTTCATATCAAGTCTAAGAGCAGATGAAAAAGCATATTTATAGAGGAGGAATGAAGATGTCTTAGGTCATGGGTTCCAGCTCTTCTGCTAGATGTTCTTTCCTCCAGCAATATTCTAGTGACTGCCACAGCAGTAGGTTCAGAATAACTCCTTGACCAGTTTCCAATATTGCTTGATGTGAATTTTGGAGTGGGCAGGCTGGTTTATGGCTCAGTACAGCCTAATGTGGCTGCAGTGCCCAGGAAGGTCTGGTCCTTTCCCACCAAATACTTGGTCCCAGGATCCAATGTTCAGTTATAGCTGCAAATGGTAGTTGTTACTTTATGATTGCTGGTTGTATTTACTTTGATTAAAAGTATTTTAAGAGGACAAGTGTCTAAGATAGTTGTGCTACAGTTGATGATCTTATGATGCCATTTGTGAGAAGAGAAAGAAGGCTGTTCTCAGCCAAGATCCATGGCCAAAAAACTCCTTATCCCAAAAATTGAGGACAGAGATGAATAACAGCAGCACATGAAACTAGCATACACTCAGAAAAGTGCTTTAAAACATCTTCTTGCAATGAATTGTTTTCTCAGTTAGGCCTACTGTGAAAAATGTAGACTTCTTTCACCTTTTTCTCCCCTGACAAAAGCTTTACATGGGTTTTAAGCAGTGATAAATACTACAGTTGCCATAATCCCTTAGTCTTGACTGATTGCTATGTGTATTGTATGGGGTACATTATATGCTGGCTTTCTGACACTGGTTTCCTGTCATTAGTCAAATGTCATTTCATCTGGAGGAATGGCTGAACTTCCAGATGAAAGGTAGGGACTGTTAAAAAGGACAGGCCAATCATGTTCTCACACTGGTGAAAATCAGGAGGAAATTCAATTCAGTATAATTGCTCTACATTTACATCAGTGCCACTTAAAGCAGAATGTAAAGCTAAACACAAATGCACTGTTTCACAGTGGTAATTTTGCACACTAAAAAGCAAAAGTGAAATAATAAAAAAGGCCTGTGTTACACAGGGATGCTCCTTAATCAGTGTTTCTGGTTTTGTATCAGCTAGTTTTTCAAATTCTTAGAAAATAAATTCTCTTTCACCTTCTACATGGTTTAGCAGAGAAAATGACAAAAGATGACACCTGGGACCTCTCCTAGTTTCTTGATGTTAAAAATTTGGAAAAACCTTTGGACAGGAGGTCATGAAAGCTACTTGGAATTTGGAAAAACCTTTGGACTGGAGGTCATGAAAGAAAGCAAAAGTTTAGAATTATGGAAAAAATGCAGGGTAGAGTATTTGTCTGAACACATTCATAAATCTAATACCTTTAGCCCTTTAATATAATGGTAAGAGTCAAGGGTCTAGTTAGAAATATTTGCCTAAATACACTTCTTCTTGCCAGATACAGTGATCATCAATTACACAGAAATGTGAGTGCTTTCTGAGAGGACACTAGAGTGATCTAAAAGACTCACTTTACTTTCCCATCTGGCACAGGGCTCAAGGGGGTTAAATGCATAGCCCTGCTGAGCCCAGATCTATCCCGTCCGTGACAGTAACAGCATTGGACCGATCTGACTGTCAGTGGTTGTGGTGTCACAGTCACATTCCAACACTGTCATCCTGCACTGAAGAGCAAACTGCTGACAGAAGTCATAGGAGAAAAGAACTATGAGAGGATTACATCTGATTTGACTGCAGGGACTCTATATTTTGTTGATTTTTATACCACTTTAAAACTTTGTGTGTTAGAGAAAAGATGTTGAAAGGCAAATGAGTAAATCAGATTCTGTGCATGAACTCTTTAGTAGAGACTGAAATCACTCCTGCTGGGGTTCCCTGTTACAACAGATACTGACACTGATATGCAGCAAGCCCTTCCCGAGATTTCCCCAGCATGGGCTTCCCAGGGAGCATGGCAGTATCTGTGCTTAGAGGAAGGGTTAACATAGCCTGGCACAGCTAGGAGTGCAAATGAAAAAGAAGACATTGCAGGCTATGGCTCCTGGTGAGAAACTTCTTTCCTGGAGTGTGCTGGAAGTCATGAGGCCAAAGGCCAAGTGACTTCATTCTTCTCAGAAGAGGCCATGACACACATCCTGGAATGGTGCATGGAAATTTCAAAAACATCTTACATGGGCAGAGGCCCACAACACCAGGGTGAGCACCAGAACATTTTTCACTTATGATTGTCAATTTAATAACCTGACACATCTCTCTGAACAATTAGAGGTTAGATATTCAGCTAATACTTGTAGGTTGCCTCAATGCAACCACATAGTTTCATGCCTCTTTCTACACCCTATTTAGATCATCCAAACAAGCTTTTTTACCCATTTAGTGAATTTTAAATGTCAACCTGTATTATCTCAAGTCTGCTTCTTGATAACCTGGATAAACATACACATCTCTACACAGAGGATCCTTTCCTAGAACTGATGTTTTAAGGATTAAGTTACAGAGAAACTTCACTCCATATGGGCAACACAAAATAAAACCAAACACAGCCCAAATGCAATAATGTCAGAAGAGAAATAATTTGAATGAGGTGGCTTGTTACAAACTGCAGTCTGTTTGGAACAGAAGTCCAGCCCAATTTCTTTCTCCCAAGTCTTGGAAGGTTTAAATGCTCAATTAGTTATGCTCTGCACAATGCTGTGAGATCCTCATGTAGTGTTCTGTAAAACAGCAACTCTTTTATCCTTTACCACAAAATCATGTATTTATGCTTGTCTGGAGAACAGAAATGAGGAGCCACTGGATAAGGTGAGAAGGACATCTAGGATCTTGGGTATTGGTTAAGGTCAACAAGTAGTGAGTATATTACACAGTTATTTCTTTTATAACATACCTCTACTTTTAATGAAAATGGGGCAGTGTAGCAAATCACTTCCTTCAATGGAGTTATGCCATTTTGTACTAATAGAAATTGATGGACATTCTATGTTCTTAGCAAACAGGCATACTTTTTTGTGGATTCATAATCTGATGATTTCTAGGAACAATGAAAGCATTTGTTTTTTCAAAGTCTGCCAGTATGACAATTGCAGTAAACCAAAACAATTATCTAAATATTTTGTTGTTAGAATGTAATTCATAAATATCTACATAAGCATTTAAAAAATAAAGAAAAGAAGAAAGTATAAGATAACTGATTAGCTTTGGAAAGCATGCATGCAGAGGAAAAAAGGCTCTGTTGGCTAAATTCCTGGTTTTTTTGGTTTTTTTACAAAACATTACAACAAAGATATGATCTAGTTTTTTCTCTATTTAATAGTCATCTAATGGCTAGTCCATATAAATCCATTTTCTGTTCTCTCAGTGCTAAGTGTCCTCATTTGCTGGTGAGAGCTCTGAAGCTGTAGTCCACAGTGTTTGAGGATGGTCTCTTTTTGGAAGACAAATAGGTGGGAGACAGCTCTGTAAGGTTCACTGCAAACTCCAGAGCCCCTCTGAGTCTTTTAGCTGGGAACAGTTTTGTCTGGAAAGTTGATATCTGGGTGTACCACAGCAGAGAGCCTGGTACCAGCCATGTGGGACTGGGGACTTGTTTTTCTGGCTCAAGGAAATCAAACTCTCACTAGAAAAGTATTTCTTAGCTTTCGAGAGCCTGGGATTTTTTTTTAGGGGGGGTTGTTTTTTGTTGTTGTTGTTGGGTTGGTTTTGATTTTTAAATCTATCTGTATATTATGTTACATTTTTCAGAAATGCAATCACTTCTAAGCAGAATGAGCACAGTGTCTTCTTGCGTTATACAGATTTTGAAGTCATGTGAGATTTGTAGTAATGTCAGAAAACAGTGTGAGAAAATTACCTGCAAGTACTTTTCACCTGGAAAAAAAGTACTGTCAAATCTGGCATAAAGCAATGTTGCAATGTTCCCAGAAATACAAAATGCATTTGTTTAACTTTGCTAGTGGAGCAGGAGCCCAGGAGTGAAAAAGCTAAGAGGAACCCTCAACTACTGGCAGCTGTTAGACTTTGATGACTCCAGTAACAATTTAAGGCAGCTGAGGGTTTCCCACATGGGTCCTTGCTCTCTGCTCTGCTACTGACTTGCTGTGTTGACAGTCTCAATTTACTAATTTGTGAAGAAATGGCTGCAGTAGTGTTTTTCATGATTAATCAGCAGTTCCCAAAATATTTGAATATCATAGTGGAATAAAGCACTAATAGTTTTGATTAGTTTTTGATGTGGTATGAAAATCAAGATGTTAATATTTCTGTTTCAGATCAGTCTTACAGTTAAAATCAAAAGAATGTGCACTACCATCCTTCTTCTTAAGACAGTCAAATGTATTCACCTCTGCTTAGAGAAAAACCCATGAAATAACCATAAATTGCTTCAGCAAATTACAGTCTAGACTTGCTGATTTGTTTTAACAACACAAGATATCAAACCCATATGCAAGCATTATTGTAAACTGCTGTTCCTAAATGCCTGTAAACGCATTGTCCTGTGGACTAAGTATCACTGCAGCCAAATAATTACTTAGATTTAATGTGGAATTTGTAACAGGAAAGGAGTATTCACTGTGTCATTTGTAGTAGTCTGGTTTTTCTCTTCCCTTGACATCTTTAGACAGTGTGGCTGGGTCATCACTATCGTTTGACAGCAATGCAGCTTGCAGAAGATGAGAAGGCAATTTGTGGTTACATAACACTGACACAGACAGTGAGCTGTGTACCTTCAAAAGGGAAAATGAAACAGGAGTCAGGCTGCCTTTCATTATTAATGCTTTTTTGTGGTTGTCCAAGTTTATCTTTGTAATTCGTAGTACCCACGAGATGTACTCATTTCCTGCAGAACAACAGCTGTGGAACGCATGGAGGATTTACCTTTGCGGTTTCTCAGTGACTGAGCTTTGCCTCCATCTAGAAGATGGTGAATGCTGCTCTGACTATGGTGCTCTTTTTTCCTTTGACAGGCTGCTGTGTTCAGCTAAGCACATATGCATCAAGCACAGGGCAGTCACAAGTTCATAGTAATTTCCAATGAAAATAACATAAAATAGCAATGAAAATAACATATGAAACCTTTGCTCTTCATGGGCCAAAAGTTTTTACAAACTCTTCATTATAAAATAGATTGGTACAGCTCTTCAAGATTTTTAAAGCTCTGGGTAAAGTCTTCCAATTGTATTGTACCTGTGACAGTGTCTTCTTTGGCTGGGACCTACTGATTGCATCACTGGCTAGTTAATTTTGGGAATTGGAACTATTAAATGCACAGAGTAATTGTGATACTGAATTTCTGTGGTAAGTTAGTGGCCTGTAGAGCTCAAAATTAAATGAAAAAATGTCACACACACACATACAAAATCAAGCAAATTTGTTTCCTATGGTTGAAATATTGCAAAGGTGCATTGCAAATATGGAGCAACTGCACCCGCAAACAAGGCATGCCCATTCCCTGCCCTCTGCAGTGTAGATTTTGTGGGATGTGTTTGTTTCCTTGTGTCCTGTGTACACTGCTTTCCCAGAGTGCACAGGCAGAATAAGGCCAAGGCCTCATTCTAACCAGACTGCTTCTTCTGCATACTGACCTTTCAAAGGCACACTGAGTAGTCTAACATCTGCCTAACCGCACTTAGCTCACACAGGAGTTTCCCCTCACGCCCTCGGGATAAGGCAACAGTTTTGGGGAGAACTTTGCTCTGAACATAGCAACAAGGCACTTGCAGTCTTCATTATACAATCACTTTTTCAAACTCACTTGCTTTATCAAACTCGGCAGATGAATAATGTATGTCCTTCCCATTTCCTATGTGAGATCATGAGTGAGGAGCTGCTTCTTGACAGACGTCCAGTGAGTATTTTCAGAAGTGTTTTTTCAGTCAAATGTAACCATTATAGCCGTCTAGTCAATTTAGCAGTGGCATCTCAGTTTCCAAACTTCAGCCAAGTTTTCTCATAGCTGTGACTAAAGAGGTTCAGTTAGAACTTCCTAGCAGAACAAAAGAGCTCTTTTCTTCTGCTTGAAATTGCCTCAACACAATATTTTTTCACCTACAGAAAAGTAAAATGTGATGCCTCTCAACCAGGGAAGGAAAAAAAAATGAGGATGTTTTGATCATCTGAAAAGAGGAAAGTAAAATGAAAGTATGTATGGCACAAATCCTAAGCACTTTGCTTAGAATTCTTACAGACATTGAGGTACAACTTCTTTTGGCATGCATGGGATATCAGGATTTGGGGCTGATCCTTTCCTGCAGAAGTAAAAGGCATTTGTGTTATTGAATAAAGATGGAAAATGATAACAGAAAGAAGGTGCTTGTAATATATCTACAAATATTAGGTTTGACCTAGATTATGAATTTCAGTTATGTTTGCTAAGAACTCATATCATTAACTATACGTAAAACTACAAGTAGGAAATCCATACAAATTTTATAAACCGAGAGTTACAAACCACCTCTAGTATCCTAAGCTGTAATTTCTAAGGAACTCAGACGTTCCTTCATTTTTACAATTATGAAAATGTTAATTGTCTTGCTTAGTAGCGGGAAGAATGAAGACGTTAAAGCACACACTCTCTCTAAACATTGCCCACTTTAATGTAGGTTTAACCACTTCACTTGAACTTTCTGCAAATGCCTAAATATAACATTCCATCATTTTATCAGTACATAAACTGTGCTCTATGCATAAGAATCACAGCAGAACATGGTGTGACCAATATGATCACCTACAAGACTATTTGTGTTGGTAATAGATCATGTTCTCTCTTCATAACAAAAGTATGGAATGCAAATTGTCTGTGACATAAAATGTGCACACTGTATAGACCCACATGACTTCTTAATATAACACTTGGGCAGTATTAGCATATTGGATCTTGCTTCTGATTTACAGGAAAAAAAATACTGCTGTGTGTTGCAAACTCTTGCAATTTATAGAAATACAAATTAAATTGTTTTGAGTAGGATCAAATCCAGTAATTGCAGGACCAAAGAAATCCCTGTCCTGGGGTGACCTTATGACGCTTGTATCCCCAGTCATCTATTCTATTTATGCTGGATATTCAGTTCTGCACCTTTAAGACTGGTTCCGAGAGTGAAGCAGGGAGAAGAAGCGCACAGTTTGTTTGCAGGAACTGCTCTCACTGCCCTGCATTCTGCTCCTGAACTGTGTTCTCTGCAGCACAGACAGACAGCAGGACAGAGATCTCCTGTGCTTTTAGTTAGTGGATTTTACCTAGCTGAAGCAGATAAGCTCCCCAGATGGTGGCTTTTCTTTTTCTTGGCTTTTCTGTTTAAACCTGCTCTGGACT
>VWYP01034492.1:84742-175557 GCA_013400435.1 Pycnonotus jocosus | reverse complement strand
TACACTACCTAGATATACACTAGATATAACCGGGGGGGGGCCTGGCTGAATGATCAGCGTCTTTGCTCAATTCACATTTTAATGGCACTAGATTTGTTGATGATCTCTGTCATAGAGGCCACACACCTCGACCCCTCTCAACCCAAGCACCTGAAAATAGAGCAACCTCAGCTGAAATTCACCTCATGCAGCATCATCCCTCTTCTGTAAGCCATCCTCTGTCTATCCATGGTTAGCATGGAAAACCAGGCATGGGGAGAGCATTGGCTCAGTGACTGGGCACTGATCCTGGCAGCACAAGAAACACAGATGTTCAGCTGAGGCTGAAGGAACCTTTCATACATTGCAAGTTAAAGAAACCCAACCCCAAGACCAGAGGTCATGCTTGAAAATTGTGACTGTGGGTTTTATCGCAGGTCCCATCACTATGGCCACTGGGAACTCCATGGGAAGCATATGGGCCATCAGACAGAGGACGTGAAACCTAAGGAAAAGGAAACTGATAAAAAACTGAATATAACTGCTCTTTTCTCAGTTAAGGAGTCACACTGATAACTCCAGTGCTCTTGGCCTGCCGGTATTTTAATCAGAGGGTCCCACGAGCACATTGCACTTAATGTGTATTAAACACCCCAGCCAGGAATGCAGGCACCAGAGACAGGAACACTCAAGGATGAAGTGCCTCTTAATGTGTTTTCCTGTTTAAACAAAATCGTGTACTCGCTGCGGAAGGAGGCAGCGGCCCCTGGCCAGCCAGACTACCTGCGGCAGGCTCTCAGTGCGTGTTTGCTCAGGGGGGTTGAGAAGTGTACCCAGTGTATTGACATTATAAAGCCATGTCCACTGTGTGTGTGTGCCCTGCCAGGCAGGAGGGAGGGCTGCCCAGATAATCGCTGGCCCCAGAGCTGCTCTAGCCCAGGGCGTCGCTATTTCTTTGCAAACTGCTGGCGCTTGGAAGAACTGGATTAGTTCCCAGGCAAATTTAGAAAGAAATTAAGTTCTGCCACCAATCAAAGATCCAATCACAAAGCAAACACAGACAAAAGTACTCGAGAGGAAAACAAAGACCTTGTGTGGCAGCTCACAAGCCCTGCCTGGTTGCAGAGAGACATCACTACCCAGAGAGATTCTATGGCTGATAGGCAGCACCCAAAACAGTATCTGGGAGTCAGGGGAGTGACAAAGAGCTGCCTGTGGACAAATGCCACCCTCCCTCTCTTCCTGCATGAAGGCCAAACCTTATTACCAGGTTTAAGAATCTCACCCAATACATTCAATATCATCTTGCCTTTGGGAAAATCTAAGTAAAGGCAGGATATCCAACTGTCAGTATCTGTCCATTTCCTTCCCATTATGAAGTTGACATTAAATCCCGCCATTTTGGGGGGAAAAAAATCATGTATGTGGCAATTTCTTTATTTTTATTTTTGGTTATGGTGCATGCTTCATGCTGACCAGTCCCAGATGCTCACCTGGTTACCCCCAAAACCTTCAGCCTGGTTGTAAACACCGAGGCTTTAGAATCACAGAAACTAGACATCTTTCACAAGCTCTTCAAAGCCTGATCTTCAAGACTTGGAGTTTCAAGCTTCCTTCTTTCACATAGAAGAGAGAATGAAGAAGATGTAATGGAAAGTTGCAATGCTGCTAAAGCTGCACAACTGCAGTATCTTGATCCTTAACAAAAGCTCCAGATACTGGAATTCAAGATTAAATAAATCAGATTGACAACATTGTGTTAAAAGCACTAAATACATTTTCACTCTTATTATTCTATTTCTCTCTGCATGATGGCACTTGTGATGACAAGTCCTGCCATTTAGATAAGGAACCAGGCTTTGAAGCTAGGACTTGAATTAGGGTTTGGTGTCTTTTCCTTCGTAGGGAACTCCACCTGTTTGGTTTGTCTCTTTCCAAATTGAAAAGAAATATCCTCAAACCAGGCAAGCTCCACTTTTCCCCCAGATCTCTTTAAATTCCAGCTCACTCTGGGTCAGTGCCTCTTTATGCCAGCGAAAGCATTGCCTGCA
This sequence comes from Pycnonotus jocosus, assembly GCA_013400435.1. Taxonomy (NCBI): domain Eukaryota; kingdom Metazoa; phylum Chordata; class Aves; order Passeriformes; family Pycnonotidae; genus Pycnonotus; species Pycnonotus jocosus. Next base: position 173,527 of record VWYP01034492.1, on the reverse strand, counting down.
ATACAAAGAATAGGAAAAAAAATCCATTCAATTAAAAAATGACACAAAATAAAAAGTGCTTTGGAGGGCAGGTGTCAGAGCTGGGCACTATTCTCACTGTCTGACTTTAAAGATTATTAACAGAAAAATCATTTCCTATTCTTACGCAGGTTTCATTGGCAATTTGTGGAGGTTTGGGGTGGGGTTTTTTTCTAGTTTGAAAATGTTTTCTCTCATCTGTGTATACTGATAAATTCCCATTACATCTCCTAAGAAAAAGTAATGTCTCTGTTAAAAGAAATGTTGTGGTGCTCTGTGAAATCCTCACTAAGGCAGAGGGATCCTTTCTCTGGTTTTTGCTGTTTATCCATTGTGAGGATTCCCTGGCTGCTCTGGAGCTCCTAATTTTTGCTAAACCTGGTAAAGTGTCTGAGGAGGAATCAGTATGCATATGGGCATTTCTCCAAAGCTGCCTCCTTCAGCATAGAGCAAATTAAATTCAGTGTCAGTCCCAGGGCTGCTTCCCTCAGGGCCCTTTGAAAACCCCAGCTTTTAAGTCCTGCTTCAGCCTTGCAGTGGTTTTCTGTAAAGCTTAACAAGCTTAATTTGTTTGGTTTTCTTTCTTGCTTTTTTTCCCCCCAGACTTAATTTGTCTCACAACACTGTCTTTGCCATATACCAAAAGTCTGTTTTGAGCAAAAAACGTGGCAATATAATATGAACTCAGAAAGACTCCTAAAGCTGTCCCCCTTAAGGTCTCTTAAAAATTGTACATGTTTAGCAAAGATAGGTAGGAGGAGTTTCATGAGCTGGCCTTGTAGGGATCTTGGCGGGTGCTGGTGGATAATAAAGTTTAGGTGTGGGGTTATGGCTTTGGTGGTGTTTGGGAGAGATGGGGGAAGATGAACCTGCACATGTCCAGCTGAAGAGGGGGTGAGAAGTGAGCAAAGAGGGGGTGAAAGGGCATAAACCCTGGGCAAAGATGTGGCCACCACAGCAGAGGTGGGATCCGCTGGGGACTTGGGATAATCCTCACCGCACACCTGTGTGCAGCAGCGCACGAGGAGTTCATGAATATAATTCCAGGGAGGATGTGTCTGAAGTGTAAGCACAGGCAATTTCCTTAATTAGGGGAAGTTCATTTAAACGTGGAGATGAGCCAGAGCTAATCTCTGCGTCCGGTTACCACTGTTCCTGGGAAATGCCGGCGCCTCCAGGCTTGAGCAGGGCTGAGAAGCGCGGAGCCATCTGTGCGGGGCCGCCCCGCCGGACACAGCGGCACAGGGGAGGGGACAAGGTGCGGGAGGCAGGGCAAGGCTTCCCCCTCTGCCAGCTTTGGCCGATACGGAAACACCCACCCATTTCCCCAGAAAAATGGAAATATGAGGGGAGCTGTGCTGTTTCACCACTGAAAAGAGGGAAGTGCCGGTTTGCAACCAGCTCCTTGTGATGGAGGAGGACATGGAAACGGAACCAGCCTCTGATGTGCTGGGTAAGGGGAAGGAGGAGGGCTGGGGTCAAAGAAGAGGTGACAGCCTCCCCACCAGTGGCTTTTTTCAGCTGAAACAGCTCACCTCTGATGGAAAACTTGAATTGATTCAGGGTGCTAAGAAAATTGCTGGTTAGTAGTGGAAGCAAGAAGCTTAGGTAAGGGGCTGATGAAGAAGAGCCTTTAATTTCAGGTGGCTAAAAAGCCTTCCAGGGAAAGCCCAAGGTACAGTACAGAGGAAACCAGAAACAATTACAGAGAAAAGAGCTGCAGACAAAGGCATGAGGATACCATCAGCTCTCGGATACTGCATCTGCAGAGCTCTCTTTTCACAGATCAATAAAAAAAATGCAGAGAAAAAGAAAAGAGAAGAAAACCCCCATATTTTGTAGTGAATACTTCCTGAAGCATCAGCTCTTGGCTGTATTACCTGATGCCAGCCCTCTCTGAAATTGCTCCCCTTCCATTCAGTGCCAATCAGTAGCCACTGACCCAAGCTCAATTTTCTGTGATTTCATGTTATTTTTATTTTGGCAGTGGGACGTGGCAGGATTGCCACTGTGCAGTGCAGTGAGAGGCAGCCTGTGGGCAGAGGACATTAGGGCCCATGGTGGGAAAGGGGCTGACTGCCCCCATTTCACAGACACTGACCACAATTCATGTGCAGTAACGAGGTCTGGAAATGGACTAAAAGATGACTCCAGGCCTTCCCACAACAGCTCTTTTGCATTTTTTGCTCCCCCAGCCAGAGCAAAATTTTATTTTCTCTCTTCTTCCACACCAGCATCTCTTCTAGCAGGAGTCTTTGAATCCTTTAATGTTTTAAAATGCCTTTGCATTTAACTTTGGATTTGAAACCCATATAAGTACGTATACATATGTAAGTGTGGGTGTAGGCACATATCTTAAGGAGCTCCTAAACTAAAAGGCCTGTCAAGGTTAGGTACTAAGTAAGCATTTCCCTCCATGATCCCCAGCCTGGTCCTCTTTCCTGGGGGCCGATCCTGTGCCTGGCATGGTGATGCAGGGCACACACTGTGCAGGCTGCTGGCCCCCTGTGACTCACGGCATATTCCCACTATGACTCATGGCATATTCCCACTGTGCAGGTTTGCAGCTCAGGCAGGGTCTCTACCTGGACTTCTCTAAGGCCTTTGGTGCTGTGTCCTTCACACCATTCTTGACAGTAAGTAGGAAAGAGACTGTGTGGACTGTTAGATGGATAAGGAATTGGCTGGATGGCTCTGTCCAACAATGTTGTAGTTATGTCCAGATGGAAACCAGCAAAGAAAGGCGTCCCTCAAGGGTCAATAATTGGGACCAGTACTATTTTTACTATCTTCATCAGTGACACAGACGGTGGGACTGAGTGCACCCTCTGTGAGTTTGCAGACCACCAAGCTGACCTGTGTGGTTAATATGTTGAAGGGAAGGGATGCCATCCTGAGAGACCTGGACAGGCTTGAAAAGTGCACCTAATGAGGCTCAACAAGACCAAGTACAAGGTGCTGCACCTGGGTCAGGACAGCCTCTGGTACCAACACAGGCTGGGGGATGAATGCATCAAGAGCAGCCCTGCAGAGGACTTGAGGACACTGGTGGGTGAAAACTGGACCTGACAGCAATGTGTGATTGCAGCCCAGAAAGCCAACTATATCCTGGGCTGCATCCACAGCAGCCTGGGCAGCAAGGGGAGGGAGAGGATTCTTTCCTTCTGTTCCTCTCTGGTGAGACCCCACCTGGAGTGCTGCATCCAGCTCTGGGACCCCCAGTACAAGAAATACATGGACCTATTTGAGTGGGCCCAGTGTAGGGCCACAAAAGTGATTAGAAGGATGGAACAGCCAAAGAAAGGCTGAGAGAGTTGGGGTTGTGCAGCCTGGAGAAGGGAAGGCTCTGGAGAGACCTAACTGTGGCCTTTCAGTATTAAAAGTGTATTTATAAGAATAATGGAGAGAAGTCTTTTACCATGGATGGAATTAGGGGTAACAGTTTTAAACTAAGAGAGGTAAGTTTAGATTGGACATGAGGAAGAGATTCTCTACTGTGAGAGTGGTGAGACACCGGTACAGATTGCCCAGGGGAGCTGTGGATGCCTGGTAAGAGCAAGGGCTGTGACACAAGGACCTGGAGAGGCTCTCTTTTGCCCCAGAGAGCCATCCCTGCAGCACTGCAGAGCCTGAGCTGTGCTGCACACTCAGGGCTGCTCTGGCCCCTACAGGTTCAGAAAGTGGCTCCTGTCTTTAGCTTTATTAGGGAGATGTTGCTAATTTTATGGACTGCCAAGACTGATGTTTCTCTGACCATTTGTCAGAAGCACCACTGCAAAAATAGTACCATTAAAAATGGATCTTACCTGTGACTTGAAACTGAAAGCCATTATGTGGGCTAGCTCTAAAATTTATGCCTTAATACTGTGAGATGGGGTTATAAAGGAGCTCCATTCCAGGTTCCCATTTTCATCTCTTCATGCAGCCAGCACTGAAGGATTACAAGCACTTTTCTGACAGGCTCTCTCTTTACACTGTCTCTTACTCATCCCTAAAAGTCACCAAGTGAGTTTTCCAATATCCCATTAGTCACCTAAGGACACTATTCATGCTGAAGTTCATTACTTCCAGTTTAAGAAAGATCCGTGGCACATGGTAGCTAAAGTTTGATTAAAAATCCTTTATTTCCAAAGAAAAAAATCCATCCCCCTAATAATATTTATTAACAATTTTTATGATTTTTGTTTTACCAGCTGGGTACACTCAGCATACCCAGGTTCAGGTCACTCCTGCACAGAATGGATGGCAGCTGGCCATAATCTGACTTTCCAAAGGCTCTGCATACACAATCAGCAAAACCAGGGGTTTTTATTCCCAAAGACACACACACCTTCCAGGTCCTCTGGAGAGGGAGGATAGTCTGTCACCCAGCAGGGGAAGCTGGGCAGAGAGCCCTTTGCCCTGCACTAGTTCCTGTCTCCTGCCTTGGGATGCACTCACTGCAAATGCCCAGTGACTCTTTCAGTGCCTGCATTAGACTCTTCTTACATTTGGTTGTTTCTGAATTATTAACATGCCTAGTACTCTGTGCTGTGGCTTTGTCTGAAGCCTTTTCCTTTGATCTCCATCGCCTTTGAAACTCTGCCTGTGTGTGTGGGCAAGCCACTCTGCTTTCTGCAAACCACCACCCTGCAGGGTGATATTTCTCTCACTGAAACCAGTGCAAAAGGTCCTGCAAACCCTCCAGAGCTCAGGATGCAAACTGATGCACTGTTTTAATGTTGGGGTAGTTTTTTAAGAGCCTGGACATTTTCCTATGTCTCACAAGGTGTGAAGCATCTCCTGCAGTCACCAGCAGTAGGTGAGAGCACCAATACATCCTCAGAAGCCCACAGCATCTCCAGTATCAGATCCATCTGTTGCTGCTGCTGGTTTATACTCTTCGAGTATAAATTCAAGTCAGTTTACACCCTTCAATTGCCACGCAAGAAAGCTCAAGCATCATCACTGCACACATTTGTATTGCAAAAATGCACATCTTGTGCCAGACCAGCAGCTGGGTTGCCCAAAAATCTGTCTGTGAAGGCATGTCTCCTTCTGGAGGAGTGTCAGAAAAGGGATGTGCCAGAGCAATCTTACACATGGCGTGTAGTTGAACCTTCCAACACCATTGAAAGGTATTTTTATTTTCCAATACCATTTAAAGGTATTACGAGGCTGGAGTTTGAAGGCAGGCCTTGGCATGCAGGATGGACGGATCATTGTTTCCCGCCTTGACCTTAAATCCTGGAACGTGTCAAAGAACAAAACACAGGCATAGGAAAGCACCAACTGTGACTCTTAGCAAATCCAGTGGACCAGCTGATTACCTGTTGATGAGCAATTTAATTTGAGTTGAATTATATGCTCTGGAAGTCTGGCTCTCAGGGAGGTAATTAACCTGAGTGTCTGCCCTCTGATGGGGCCCAGCACGCTGGTGAGTGTGTGGTGTCCATCCACGAGCATCCCACCAGCTGGCAGGCAGCGGGCTGCTGCAGGAAATGTCCTGACTGCTGTGCAGGGAGGGAGAGAGTCCTGGCTGCTGAGCACAAGGAATATCCATACTGCTCATCTTCTCATGTCACAGCACTTTGGAAACACCAGTTAAGAGGGACTGTCTCAAGAGTGCTTTTAAATCAGAAAAAAATCCCTATGTTTCAGCCATGTGCTGAATTTGTTTGATTTGAGGGGAAGCTGGGATAGCCAACGCCCCCTGACACTAACAGGAACTGGCTGAGGCCCCAAGCTATCCCAGTTTTATTTACTGGAGACTTTATCTTTTGTGTCCAGGTTATATTTAGACCTGGTTGTGCAAGGCTGTCCCATGCTGCTGGGCATGCACTCATTTCCTCTGACATTAATGGCAGCACTCACATGAGGGAGGACTCACTGAGGTGAGCAAAGGGTGGCTCCTGGGCTTCTATGAGAAAAAGCAAAATTTCCAAAAAGGCAAAGGCCTTCCTTGTCTTGGATGTTCTGGGTGGGCTCATATTGCAGCAATCACAAGGTTTGGTGGAGGCTCCATTTTAGGAGGACATTGTGCAACCTAAGGAGGAGGTAATTCTAGCTCTGGTGGGAAGCCCCATTTCTTTAAATTCCTAACACTTCAACACTTCCTGAAATGCTTCTATTACAGTCTGAACAGGTATTTCTTTGCTGTGTGATTATTTGTGCCTTGATCCTACTCTTCCAAAGCAAAAGAAGACAGCATGTTATAACTACAACTGCAACAAGAGTTACACAAGAGTTACTAGCAAGATTGCTTAAAAATCAGTAGCGCTGGGGCACATGCCAGGAGCCAAACAGTTGGTAATTCTGGAGTGAATGAGACCTTATATTGTTTTTATCCAGGATCTACAGGAGCAAATTGAGTTTATACAGACAAAGATCACATCCTAGCATGCTGTAAAGTGCAAGCAGTATTTGCTGACAGAAATAGCTGGCAGAGCTTTGTGGACACTAAGATGGATTATTAATTAGGAAAGGATATTTCTGCTGTTATGAGATCATCTATTTTGGGATGGAGAGATGGTGCATAACAAAACCAGGGTCTGAGCTCACCTTGTACAGCAGTATAAGGTCCCAGCAGAGCAGAAGCCTTCTCCACCCTCTGTCCATCACCCAATCTGGAGCAGGTCTGCTCCCTGAGCACTGCCCTTGTCTGCCAGTAAACACATGGCTGCTTGCAGCTTCAGTACCTGAAACCACCACTCGACTGCCAAGATTTCTCAATGCAGATCCTCAGAGGCATGTCTAGCTATGCAGTTTCCTTTACTTCATACACAAAGAAAGAAAGGGTGGGGAAAAAAGGCGATTATCAGTCAGATCTACGTGTCCTGCATCTCTATGGCAACCATGTGCGGTTTGGCAACGACACAGGTTCATCCAGGAACCCTCTTAACAGCATCCACCTCAAACCAGCAGCCTGAAAACAGTGCTGGAAATCTGCCTGGCACCCTGAGAGGAAGGCACGGGAATTGGAGGGCCAGCACAGAATCACCCTCCCAGGGAATTTTGATATCTTTACTAGAAAGCAGTCAGGCACGAGTCATGATGTGCCTGGCACAGCACATGATATCAAAGCAGCCACATTCCCCCTTTGGGTGAAGGGGCTCCTGTGGTCACAAGGCTCTCCAGTGACTTGGTGAGCATATACCAGCTTTGGGGTGACACGAGGGATGCAATGAGCAAGGGAAGGTGGGGATATGAGGTGCAGATTTTGCCACACTCATATTTTTAGGTAACCATCATGTCTCAAAATGCAGCCAAATGATCCCTACTCCACTCCCTGGTCCAAGCTGTGATGGGAGAGCAGAATGCATGAGACATCAGCCACCAGCAAGAAGCCACATCAGTGGGCATGAGTTTGTTGTATCTTGAGGAAAAAGCAAAGGGCAAGAAGGGGTTAAGTTCTTGAACTAACTGTTTGGGATATCCACCAGCTGCTGTAGAGGCTGTACCCCTCAGCCAGCACAAGCCAGGCTGCCCTAGCTCAGCTGGGTTTCCGGCAGTGTCAGCGCTGTGAAAGTGGTGGCAAGCAGCAGAGTAGTTTGAATGAGAGAGTGCTCAGAAGGTGCTTGGCACAACAGGGCTTTTAGCTCCCAAAATGAGGGGTTAAGCTTGGGGGAAGGCTCCAAGAGATTCCATCCCAGCAGCACCATATCTGTCTCCACCTCCTGCCCTCCACTTCCCTCCAGAGCCATCCCTCTCAGGATGCTGATGAGCATCACCACTTCCCAGGCTGGATTCTCTGCTGGTCCATGGGGCAGGAACCTGAACTTTGGGGCAAAAGCATAAAGGTCTAACACTCCCCATCCTAGTGGATTGGCTGTGGGGTTTTTTTTCCACTTAAGCCTTAGGGGTTCCTTGACTTGAATGGAACCTGAACTTGTTTAACATCTCCGGTGAATATTTGTCCATACTTTTCTCTGAGGCTGAATATTTTTGCAATGCTATATCCCCTTCCTCCTTCCTCATTTCTCAAGTCATGCTCTTAGTTTTATTCTAAGCAAATACAGGTTTTAGGCTTCTTGAGAAGTCAAATATTTAATGAACTCTCTCCGTGGTGGTATTTTCCCTCCAAACTCTGACTAACACAGCATTTCTTGTTTAGAGCTCTGCTAAGTGGGGGGTGAGGGCTGGCCACCCATGGGGCCACATCAGCAGGAGAAGACACAGGACATCGAGGGAAATGAGAATTCCCCTCTACTCAGTACCCATAGGGCTGCATCTAGGGGACTGTGGTGGGGGGAATCCTAATGCTGTCAGTGGGGGAACCTAGTGCTGTTGTCCATTGCCTAAAGGGAATTACAGGGAAAAGAGAGGCAGGCTCTTCCCAGAGATGCACAATGAAAGGACCAAGGCCATGGCCACATGATGCAATGAAGGAAAATCTGGTTCATTGAAAGGAAAACATCTTGCCAAAAGGTTGCTCAAACACTGGCACAGGTTGCCCAGTGAGGAGCTGGGATTTCCATCCCTGGAAAAACTCGTAAACAGAGTCCTGAGGACCTGGTCTGGCTTTGGAGCTGGCCATGGCTTGGGTTCCTTCTCCCTGAAATTATCTTGTGACTCTGCAATTCTATTATACACATTAAAAAAGGACGAGAAAATTAAAAAGAAGGGTAAAGAGAAAGAGTTGTTTCTGTTTAACTTCTGATGGAGATAAAGAATAAAGTAGCAGGCTTAAGCACAGCTCTGATATGATTCAGTCTGATGAGTCTGCTGATAGTTATGCCTGAGAAAAACACAAACTGCAAAACACAGCTAAACATTGTTTGTTCTAAACCTAACATAGGATTTCTCCTTTTTTTTTCTCCTTATGAAATTTCCAAATTCACACAGGATTCTTCTGCCCCCTTAATGCATACAAATCAAATACAGATTTTGCTTTGCTGTGTGGAAGTGGAGAGCTGGAGCTGCCTGATTTAAAGCTGCTAAAGCTCCCTCAGGATGGCAGGGTGGCCATTTTATTTCCTTCAGCTTGAAATAAAGCCCTCTTTTTAAAGCCCTCATTTGATTTCCACACTTGATCTCTGGTATTCTCAAGAACCAGAGCCTTATCACTACAAAGGTAGTGCAGATAAAAGGCCTGACACCCACCCTCCAGGAGGCCTTTTGCCAGGAGAGCCAGGGGCACAGCTCCCTCCAAAGCAGCTGTTTTATTCCCACTGCTGTGCTGCAAACTCCCCTGGTGCTTTTTTGTGTCCCAGGTCCTTGGGCTGCCTGCACTGGGTGGAAATTCCACTCACAGCAGCCTTTTCCACTCCTTTGCTTTCTTGAAATCTCTCAGGTATCTGATTCAGATTAAATTCTCTCTCTCCTACCCAAATGCTATTGGTCACCGAATTCTTTAGAAGGGGTGTTTCTGGCTGCTATAATATCTTTGGAAATCCAAGGGTTTCTCAAGCAGAGCATGTACCAATTTGCAGGCATAAGGTACTCTCCCCCAGGTGAGCAATTTCATTCACCCTGCAGATCCATCATCATTAAAGAGAGAAAAATCACCCATTTGGGCATGTCTGACCTGGGTTAAAGAGAGGCACAGGGGTTCACCTCTGCTGAACTGGCCCAGGAGGTGGCTCAGGGCTGCACCAACCCCAGGGGTACAGCCAATCCCTGATGGGACACAGAGTGAACCTGTCAGCAATAAATGCACAGGTTCCCACCAGCACAGGGTGTTTATTCCAGATAAAATCTTTGTATCAGGGGACTATGGCAGTTCTGGTTTGTTGGGAAAAGCCCCAGAGCTCCACTGAGCCTCCTGCCAACACAAACCCAGGGAGCCCTGTCTGTCCCACCGACAGAGATTTTCCCAACAGCACTGCACTCTACCAGCCACGCTGAAGGAGTTGGCACCAGCATGGCACAAATGCCAGCAGCTCCTTACCACCATGTGAAAGGGACAGGCCTGGGAGTAAGCTGGGGCTTAAAGTGGGAGAGAGGTTGAGGTGACTGAACCCCAGAACCACCTCCCAACAGATCCCACATCATGGATCTCCATGAAAATTGCAGATGGCAAGAGATGGCATGGTGAGCTCAGCTGTTCCATGCCAGGTGTGCTTCACTTGCAGCTTCTGGGATGATCACAGCCAGACAGCCCTGAGGCAGCAGCTGGGGCCATGGACACTTTGGCATATCCTCTTGGAGCCCATAGCTTCAGTGAAAGCTCAAACTGCTCTTGTGGCAGTTCCCACCGCCTGGTCTCTGCTGCTTCTCCAAAGAGTGTTCAGCTCCTGCAAACTCCCACAAGATTTTAGGCACCAGTCCTGCTGAAGAGTAGCAGAGGAAAGTAAAAGAGAACCTGGAAGTTTCTTTCATGTGGTGCTAGAAAGACAAAACAGCGGGTTTAAGGAACAAAGTGTAAAACAAAGTAACTTGCAGCTGCCAAGATGAATCTCCAGTGGGTTGCCTGAAAGTAATCCTTCAGGCATGACACTCCTCTGTCACAGGAAAGGAGTCACTCTCTTGCACATGACCGACAACAGTGACGAGAGATTAGGAAGGAAGAGAGCTATCATGGTGACAAGCTGTGTTCATATGACACTGCAGCACAGATCCAGATGAGGCAAAAATAGCACCATGATTGTCTGGACAGCTCAAAGGATGATCAGGAACTCAGAGGGGCAAATTGAGAGGTATCTCTGCAACACCCATGCCTTGTTTCTGTGCCATGCAGATGATGCTGTCTCTCATGGCTGGTGACAGAGCATTCCCATGGAGCTCAGATGGAGGAGCTGGCACATGGCATTGGGAGGAACACCACAATGGTCCAAAAGCCACTGTCTCATGCCAGGCAGGATGCTCTTCAAGGGTCAGTGGAGCAGCAGGGGCCTGCCCAGGGGCCCCCTGCCCAAGGCACGGGTCAGATAGCCGTGCATGTGGAAATGGTTGCAGCAGCTCAGGCAGAGCAGGTGCCCTGTGAGTCATGGTTGGGTGGGGAGCAAAGCGTTTCCTCTCCTCACCCAGCGGCCCTGCCTGGCACAGGTGGGTGAGGGGCACACAGGGCACTGCCATCTCCAGACCCAAGGCCCTGGCAGCTGCTCCAGGACAGTGTCTTGTTGCAAAGGGGGCAGCTTAGAGGCAGCCCCTGGTCCTGAGCTCTTTGGTCTGGTGGGGTTTGTCTCCAACTCCTGTGCTGAGGGAGATGTGCTGGGAAAAGGAGACCATTCCTACACACTCCCCTTCTTTCTCTTACAGTTTTTCCCTCTGTCAAATTGAGAAAAAATCCAGGACCAAGGTAAGGACACCAATATCTCCCAAAAGTGATGAACTGGGGAGAAACCTGAGCAGTACCTATAATTTTGCATGGGATATATAAATGTATAGAAAGAGACCCAACCCCAGGAGGTTTCTCTACAGGAATTGGCAGCATCCAGGACAAGGTGCCCCTATCTTGTGTCCTGCTCCCACCAGCTGCAGCCTGGAGTGCTGGCACAGCCCCTGGCTGAGCTGCTGGGGCAGGGCAAAGAGAGCTGGTTTCACAAGGCATGGGCTGTGCCTTCACTCCAAGCACAGCCTTTATCAGAGCTTCTCCCAAATCCTCTGGGATGCCACATCCTGTATAATCAAGAGGCTGGAGCAAGGCCCTGGTCCAGCATCCCACCTGAGTATCACAGCAAGGGTATTGAGCCCAGGTGACTGGCCATTCTCCAAAATCCTATTGCACAGAAAAGCCACTCAGATTATCTGTTTGGCATGTTTGAGCATTGCCTCGACATCTGAGGAGACTTTATTGATCACTAGGCAGGTAATGAGGAGTCAATCTGCCCACATTTTCTCCCATGCTTCCCTTAAAATGTTCCCTGTGCTCAGAGAACCTGCCTTATATTTCCATTTTTTGCCTCTTTGGCACAGACAAACACACAGAGCAATTATGGCACACAGGGAAACAGTAGTAAGAAGTATATTTAGCAAACCTGTCCTCACTTCACCTTGAATTCTGTGTGAAGTTTGATCACTGCAATATGAAAAAGATATTAAGTTACTGTTGAGCATCCAAAGCAGGGCAGTGAAGATGGTAAAGGGCCTTGAGAGGAAGCTGGGTGAGGAGTAGCTGAGGTCACTTGGTCTGTTCAGCCTGGAGGAGACTGCAGGGAAACCTCCTTGCAGTGAGCTTCAACTTCCTCATGAGGGGAAGAGAAGGGGGAGGCACTGGTCTCTGTGGTGAGCACTGACAGGACCCAAGGGAATGGCCTGGAGTTGTGCCAGGGGAGGTTAGGTTGGATATCAGAAAAAGGTTCTTCACCCAGAGGGTGGCTGGGCACTGGCACAGGCTCCCCAGGGAAGTGATCAGAACATCGAGCCTGACAGAGTCCACAAAGTGTTTGGACAGTGCTCTCTGGCACACGGTGTGACTCTTGGGGATGCTGCTGTGCAGGGCCAAGAGTTTACTTCAATGATCCTCGTAGTTCCCTTCCAACTCAGCATATTCTGTGATTCCTTTTTTAACTGCAGGGTTGTATTTTAAGCTGGGTATTACAGGGCTTACTTACCACCTAATTTTTGATGGTAAAGAGAGTGGAAGAGCCCAAATGACTCATCTCATTGGCCAGCAGAAAGCCAAACCACTTCTCCTCCCTCCTCAGCTCTGGGTCCCTCAGACACAATGCTGCTCAGGCTCCCTCTGCCAGGGATATTTGAGCTCAGCAGAATAACAGAAAAAACACTCTCAGTGCCAGCAGAGAAAGAGGGCACACGTGAGGGTGTGTTTGTGGGCACACAGACACATCTCCCTACGATCAGGCACTTGTTTCTGTGGCACAACAGGCAGTGACTTGGGTGTCCAGCTGCAGTCCAATGAGCAGCTTCCCAAGGGGCTTTCACAGAATCAGTCTGTCCCCACTCAGGAAAAGACAGATGCTGGGAAGAAAGCAAATCCTCACTGAAAGGGACCCACCTGCCCTTGTCCCCTTACCTTGGAGTGGTGCCAGGGTGAGGGGGTTGCCCAAACTCACACTGGAGGTAGGAACAATTCAGATTTTACAAAGCTCAGTGTTGTGCTTTGTGCTAAGAGGTGTTTGAACTATAATCTTCCTTTGCCAGCTCTTGTATACAGATCAAAGGGCAGAATACCGTACTGGCTCTTTTGGATGAAAGATACTTTAAAAACTAGAGAAGCATTTATTCCTGACCCCTCTCCACCCTGATTTGCAACAAAGGATTGCCAGGCTCACTGGCAGCCAGGCTGGCACAGCAGCTTCCCCCAGAGGGAGATTTTACCACATGACATGTGTCTGCGAGTATGGGAGGAACAGTGATAGCATCAACTGAGATAAGAGGAGAGAAGCAGTTATCCCAGCAGCCTGGAGGTCAGGAGAAGAGGCAGCTGAACAAATCCCAGTTCCAAGGGCCCAAAACTCCACAACTGTGATGTTGTGGATTATTTTGGAATAAATATGCACATGCCACTCCCAGCATTCAATTGCTTTCCATCATCAAACTGAGAGTAGGTTTGGATTAAATATTATGAAAAAATTCTTTACTGTGAGGGTGATGAGGCACCATCACAAGTTGCCCAGAGAAGCTGTGGGTGCCCCATCCCTGTAAGTGTTTAAGGCCAGGCTGCATGGAGATCTGAGCAATCTGGTCTAGTGGAAGGGATCCCTGTCCATGGCAGGGGGGTCAGATGTGAATTAGGTGATCTTCAAGGTCCCTTTCAACACAAACCATTTATGCTTCTACAATTCTATGATCCTTAGTAGTGGGGCTGTGCATGGGGCTGTTTCTGCATGTCAAACACACACCACAAATCTCTCCTGGAGAAAAGCACAGGCCAGCCACTGTGGCATGCAGAATGGCCTCCTCTGATAAATAAACCAGTGCAGCCTCCCACAGGAAGAGTCTCTTATTTTCTCTTTGCCTCATCCCAAAGTAGCAGGAATAAGTGTGACCCAAGACAGGCAGGTGTCAGCAGCCTGGAAAGACTCTGTGCTAGGATAAGCAGGCTGGGAGCAGCAATAGGAGCTGCTGGTGTGCAGCTGAGAAGGTTGCAGAAAGGGATGTGAATTTAGGTCCATGCCAAGTACTTCCATGTAAAAGATTTATTGTTCTGCCTGGCAGTTATGCTCACAGAGAGAAATAAGACACCATCACTGGAGAGAGGACTGCCTGCTTTAAGCATAAACTGTTCCCAAATCATCCTCTCTGGGTTCTTCCAGATTTGCCTGGGGAACCTCTCAGAGGAAAAAACAAAAAGATTCCCACCTGATTTGGCTGCACAGTTCTGGATGCAAATCCAGGTGAGGAGAGGTCTCTGCTCATGCTCTCAGTGGCTGCTGCTGTGGGGAGCCCCTGGTCCAGTGCTGCATCCCAGCAGTGGCACCACACTCTGAGCTTCCAGCCTTCTTCCCTGTGGACATGCACATGTATGGGGAGCTTGCTGCCCCTCTGCTCCTCTCTGGAGTAATTTTTTGCCTTTCTGGCCTACCTCAGCCAAATGCAGCAGCAAGGCAAAGGCGACCCAGGCAACCAGGTTTGTACAAACCCAACAAAAACAGCCCCCCAGATAAGGCAGGATGCCCTCTGTGCTGAGGAAAGCATATAAAAAGCTGGCATCAGTGCAACATCAGGAAACCCAGGTGAACACGATCGTTTATGCAAGCATAACATGATGGGGGAGGCTGTGGGCTGACCCTAACTTTCATGGAAAAGGTTTTGCCTGAAAAACGTGCTGAGAACTGCAAATCCCTGAGTATGCTGTGTTCCCAGCCTGTTCAAGGCCAGGAATTAAGCCAGCTTTGCAGGCAAAGCCATGAGGACACTGGGGAGCTGTCAGCCCAGCAGATGATTTAATAGACCAGCAACACCACAAGAAGGGCCAGGGCCAGGCTGGGGCACACCAGCCACTCTTGTGGCAGCACAGCATCGCCCTGGCTCCGTGCTCAGCCTGGAGCACTGCAGCCCACACTCAGCCATATGCCTGAACCACAGCAGCAGACAGAGCATCTGCCACTGCCCTGGCCAGCTTGTCAAGGACTGCAGGGCACGGGTCCAATGGGAACAGTTTTATTTCCCAGTCTGGAGAGTTTTTTCTCCATTTGGAAGAGGACTATCAGCCTTTTCTGACCTTCCTCCAAGGGACAGATGTTTTTGCTCTATCACTCATTCGCTGCTAAGGCTCCAGGCTATAGCTACTGCTATTTCTTTTAGGTTTTGGATTCAGTTCCACAGCAGTGGTCCCTGGCTAAGTTAGGCTGTTTAATTAGTTACTAAAATGGAAACACTTTTTTTTGGATCACATCTCCTACCTACATTTTGGAACACGTCCACTAATCGTAGACGCTACTCAGACAAGCATTTATTACTCTGCCTTGAACAGACTAAATAATTTTGGCAAGTCAACTTCTCTCCTTTGGATTTGCCAGGCATCCGACTCCCTCTCACATTTGCTTTCAGGAGGGTACAGCTGCCAAAGGCAAGGCTGGACCAGGCAGAGTGCTCTGTCACCCCAACAGCAGCATTCCCACCTGGCATTACATGAGGATATAGGGTTGCTCCATCTCTTTGGGGTGATGGTTTGCTCTGAAAGCCTGATTAAGTGCTTGTGGAGGTATCTTGTGGCAGGATTTCCTGTTTATGTTGCCCTACACCTTGTTATTAGCATCACACCTCTGCTGAATGCTCGCCCTCACCCTGCAGCTCTGCGGGAGTGGGCGGGAGGAGGTGGTTTGGGAAGGTGAGTCAGGAAAACGCTGCGGGCAATGGCTCTAAGCTGGATGACAGACAGGAGGAGCCATGTGGGAGCAGCGGGACCGTGTTGTGAGGGGACAGACCACAGCATGCCTCCTCTGCCCCGAGTAAACTCACGAATTTACTTTCCAGCTATACCCCAGGTGGAGGTAAGAGTGCACCATGCATTCATCTGGGATTTGTTTTGGCACAGGGCACCCAGGAGCCAGGAGATGCCAGGAGCACAGACAGATCCTTAAGGGTCTCAGGCTGCTTTTCTCAGCTCCTTTTTGTCCTCTCATGCATTTCACCTTCCAGAACACTCCTTTTCTCAGCAGGAAGGTGCCACAGGCTCTGCGCCATGCACACAGCCTCAGTAGGGCTGTGTTGCCCTGGCCACACCATGCATTGTGCCATCATGTCCTGCACCAAATTAAGCAGTGTCTTACCAGTCAGCTTGACACCAAGGAACCAGCTCTGGGTGCCTGACAGAAACAAATCGGTATTTCAGTGGAGGATGCAAGTGTCACAGATGCTCCAAGGCAGCCTGAGGGAAGCCAGAACAGACCACAGAGTGAATATTTCAGTTTCTTGGTTTTGTGGCAGGCTGCTGATTAGCTTGGCCTTTGCATCAAACTAATGAGATGTCTCTGCACAAAGTGACACCCACGTCCCCCTCTGAGGCTTGTGTGGGGCAGTGCTTCCCATCACCCAGGCACAACTTCAGCCTTCCTCCTTCAGATTGATGATTTCTGAGTGCTCAGCATCTAACACTCTTCCCTTCCCTGGCAAGAGGTTTTTCCAGGGTCTGGAGTATTTTCCTGGCAGGCAAAATGTGGAAGTACAATTCCAGTATGTGGTCAGCCCCAAATGTCCATCACTGCCATTCATGGTGGGTGGTAGGTAAAACCTCAGGTATTATGATTAGCTTTTCTAAAGCCCTTCAGTAAGGCTGAAGGTGAGGAAACGATCAAAAGAAAGATTTTCTTGTCAGACATGAATGTTTGCTGCTGCAAAGCAAAGAAGGAATGCCTCAGGGCACCCAAGATTCCCCAGTTGTTAGTATTTGCATGTTTGGCTGAGGCAAGGGACAAGCACACCGTCTCTGTCTCTGTGCAACCTGCCACACCACCCTGGGAGCAAAATTAGCCACTTATCAGATCTGAAGACTGTGTCCCTGCTAAATGGCTTAATTTGTGCCTCCGTTCAGAAGGGCAGACACAGGGCACATCACCCTACCACTGCCACAGCCATAATCCATTGGCGGTGACATTCCACCAGGTGACAGAGCTGTGGACGGCCTTAAAGGGGTGGTGGGGCTCAGTACCTGCAGAAATAGAAACTCTGGGTCTGTCATGCACACGCTCAAAGCTGCAAAGGCAGCTTGTGACAAGGGGCCATCTGGCCTCTTGCTCCTTAAAATGCTCATGGCTAAAGAACTCATGGGTGTGGCCTCTGGGGGTGCTGGGATGACCCCACTTTCCTGGCATGGAACAAGGATGTGGCTGGGACAAACCACGGGTTCTGGGAGATGGGAAGTTTTACTGGGCCCAGCAGCACTGCCGTGTCCCAAGGCTGAGCACTGCCTCTGCCCTGGCTGGGGTTTCAGGTGTCTATCCCTGACAGGCTTTGGGGGTGCCTCCCCTGGGAGCTGCTTTTGGCCCATTGGTCCCCTCCTCAGGCTGTGCCAGCAGATGACGTCTGGATGAGGCAGGAGGGGAATCTCCAGCCCCAGCTCCAAGCAAGGCACTGTTACATCCCAGATTTACTGCAGGATGTGGGCATGTGCTATCTCAGCTGCCCCAGCAGCTGGCAGGGATGGGGTCCAAGCCCTGTGCTGGATTGCACAGCCTGACACAAGGCATGTCCCCAGGCAGGGCAAGTGACAAAAGCCAAGGCAGGAGGATGATTCCTCATCCACCACTACACCTCCACTGCTCCCATTACCTGTGGGCTGGGCTGGAATTCCACAGGTCCAGCTAAGCTGTGGCACTGCTGCCAAAGGCCTGCTGTGCCAGAGGTGGCTGCAGGCAGCTCCACAGACAGACAAACAGCCACCTCATTGCAGAGCCAACCCCAAAATGTGCCTGCCAGGCTGCCCTGCAGCCCTGAAAACAGCCATTGGTTTGCCATGCACAGCACACAGGGCAAGGCAGTCACAGCCCATAAAACCATAAAAATAAAAGAAAATAAAAGACACCCGTGTTTCAGCAGTTCCCCCTTGACTGTGCTATCAGAAAAAAAGGCATTTAGAGTAACAGTGGAGACTCTGGGCTGCTTAGCACTGCACAGGGAGCTGCAGACTAAGCTCCCCCCTTCCAATTTCCAGGCCAGATGGAGCTCAGGCAGGATGTGATACACCAAGCACCCACTGCAAGATTTTTCCTGGTTTGCTTGGGAAGGGATTACATGGTTGTGGCAGCAGGAAGAGAGCCAACAGAGACCTGTGGCCAGACCATATGGGGCACCAGGCTCTTGTGTTGTGCTCTGTGCAAGCCCAGAGCTGCCCACAGCAGCTGAGGAGGGCTCTGCTGAACCTGCAGCCAGCTGTGGACACTCTGGTCCTGGCAGTGCATGAGTGGCCTCAGCTCATCCCTCATCCTCAGTGCTGATCCTGCCCAGGGAGCTGTAAGGAAAGCTGCTTAGTGCAGGCAGTGCTCGGCTGTCTCTGGAGCTGGGCCCTGGCAGCAGCCCCGGCTGCCTTCACGTGGCAGGATGGCAGCAGCAGAGCAAGCAGCAGCGACAGCTGCTCTCTTTGCTTTGGGGATGCTGTGTCTCTGCGCTTGCCACCTCACTGTTTTGAATGGATTAAGTCCATTTCCTCAAACTGGAGCCCTGGCAGGACAAAGCAGGCTCCTGTTGGCTCTCTTCAGCACTGAGCAAGAAGAGTCTCATCCCCCATGAGTGGTAGACCACCAAGACACCACACTCCAGGCATGGAAATGCTCCTGTGGAGCCACCAAAACTTTCCACTATAGCAGCAAAAGCATTTTTTAAGCTTTCAATTTGAAGAAATGAAGCGTGTGTGGAGTACACCCAGTCTCCCTGTTACACCCTCACCACGGCTTTTGCTGCCTGGCAAAGGGCTGCCATTGCAGGGAACACTGCCTCACTCTCCTTCACAGCTCTGTCCTCATCTGCCTCTCCAGGGAGGGGCTTCTTGCAGCCAGCAGGTTGGTCAGGCTGACCCCAGTATCCCTGGCATCCTAATGTGGGCAATCACTGTTATGGCTGGGCTCTGTCCAGCCCCAGGAATGTCTCAATGACTGCACAGAGAGAGCAGCTGCTAGTTTACTCATTCATCCAAAAGCTGAATTTATGGAGAGGCTCCACAGTCCATTGCTTATGGTCAGTGTCAGGTCAGCACGGTGCAGGGTCACTCAGAGGGATACACTGGGCAGGTGAGGATGCCAATCCATACTGGATCACAGCACTGTTGCACTGAAGCTTTCAAATTTGACACATTATGAGGAGGAGGCATCTTGCAGGAAGTCTTGATCCCTTAGTTAAGCACTGAAGACATTGCTTGCTGTCAGGCCAGGGGATGACTGTGCCCACCCTCTTTCCTTGAGGGAGGGAATGTTGCCAAAAAGGTGTTGCAGGAATGTCAAAAACTGCTCCCTGCATAAGCTAAGAATCAATAACACTTGCAGAAGGGAAGATTTTCATCTGAGAAAAGGGGGTGGAGTTGTTTCTAGGGGCAGAGTGAAGGTCCAAGCAGCCTTTCCTCCATGACTGCAGAGCCAGGCCCACGGAAGAGGTTGGCTGCACCACCAGAAGAAGCTGGAGCATCCTGAGTGACAAGGCCTCTTTGGATCTGACCCAAGGGCAGGCAGATATCAGCATGGTTTTATTTAAATTCTACACATCTGTCCCCACTACAAAGTAATTTTGTATTTATCTGACATTTATTTACACCCACACAGTGCCTGTGGCTCCCCAGGCTCACACCAGGGTCTCCAGGCACCCACTGACAGGACTAAGGCTCTGGCAGATGAGCTGTGCTGTCTTTCAGCAGGAGTATGCACATCAGCTCTCAAAGATCTACATCCCAATGGCCTCTCTGTGGCTTTTACATCACTACAAGAAAGCACAAGAAGGCTGGAAGGTGTCATTACACAGTGGAGAACTCTCCTGCTAAATTGATGGTTTGCTGTGGTGTGCTATGAACACAGGAAGAGCTGGGGATGGGGAAGATGCCTCAGTGTTTCTCCTTGCTTTGGTAGGACTGATCAGCATCAATGCAGGACAGGGAGGGTCATCTGTGGTCTTTGCCCCATAGAAACCATGCTTTTGAAGAACATTTTGAAGGGTTGGATCTCCCTATAAGTGGGGCTTGTTTGCAGTTTTTACTGTTTAAGACCTGAGGGAAAGCTGAATTTAGATGGTGCTGTGCAAACAGAAAATAAGAATTAATCAAAGTACTCAGAAAAACTGACAGGTCAGCATTTTAAACCACTAGTTTTATACTTCAGAACATGTTTCTACCAGCACAGTACACGATACAACAAATAGCTGGTCTAGGATATACAAATACAACATATTATCACTCCTTCTTAGATGTACTTGAGTAGCATCCTAGAAAAGTTGCTTGTGCAGCTTTCACTTAACCTGTGGATTAGGAAAATGAATTACATGGTCACATACTGGAGATTGGCTAGAGTACATACTCCCATCTGTGAAAGCAGAGACAATGCTCTGGGAACATGTCTGGGCTGTGCACAGGGAAGGCTCCTGCCTGAAAGAGCACTGCCTGTGTGATGTAGTTGAGAAGGAAAGAAGGGAAAGAGGAACAGTGACTTGCTAAAGTGACAGGCTGAAGGAGATGATGGCCCTACCAGAGGATGGGGCTCTACCCTTGCTGAACTTGTGATATTTCTGTTTCTGCCTCCAGCCCATCAGCCCTCAGTGATTTCCCCATCTCTCAGACACCCAGAAAGCAGGAAGAGCGATGTGTGATTTTGAGGCAGGCTAGGCATGCAGAGCTGCACCAAAATGTGCTCTGCACACTACAAGTACCCTGCCCTGAGCACCCCAGATGAGATGGGCAGACTGACCCCAGCCCCCTCACTGCACAGCTGAGGGGGGAGGCTTGCCTGTGCCTGCAAGGAAACAGAGGAGACAGCGTCAGTGGCAGCTGCAAATTGCTGCCACACGAACACCATTGCAGAAGCACCTGGGAGGAAATTAACCATTATAAAGCCTGTGCAGGGAATACCTGGGTGCACACAACTAAGCCACTAACTGGAGGTGGGGAGTAATGGCAAAAAGGGGGTAAGTGAAGAGAATGAAGGCTCCAGACCCACAGGTGGTGCAGGAAAGGACTCTGGGTTACAGCAGGGACCTGGAATGACTGGCACTGCTGGCCATGCTCACCTTGCTTCTCCTCTCTGCCACCTCCTTCCTCCTGAAAAGCCTCATCCCAAGCCTGTGAGCAAACTGGTGTGTCATGGTGCAATTACAGGCTGTCAACCTGTGTCACCCAGATGTAGATGGGAATTAAGGCTCCACTGACATCTAGCATTTTTCTCATTTTTGACAGTCTGACTAGTTTCAGAGTAATTTGGTGTCTTCTTGCATTCTGTCGTTTGGGTTTTATCATTATTACTATAATAACATTACATTTATGCACATTTCTGTTTGATTAAGTGTCAAATAGTAAATACCCACATGTAGAAGTTACAACAAGAAGAAATTCAGGGATCTTCAATCTCTAGCTGGCCCTGGAGCAAAAAGCACATGACCCAGGACCTTCACCTTAGAAGAACGCATGAATTCTGGATATGATGATCAGAGAATTGCCTCTGGCAAAGCCAGGAAAAACAGTTTGCTCCTTGGCTGCACTGTCCTTTAGGTCCCACAGCAATCAAGCATCTTCCTTCCTCTCTTTACTCACCTGCTGTTTGCAGCTTAACAGTTGTGTTAACGTATGAGGCATGAACATAGTCTACAATATGTACTTATGCAACCTCTTAGGCATTTGAGGATGTTTCAGAGGCAGTAAGATATGTGAGCACCACCATCAGCAATGCTCACCAAGGCATTACTTGACAATGATCAAGATTTCTCTTTTTGGGCAAGTGATAATTCTGCATCCTGGGTAACAGTGGCAGTTCCCTGATTTAGGAAGTGATTTGCACCTGCCAGCTGTGCTGGAGCAACTCTCTGTGGCTCTATTCAGCAGACAGTTTCAATGGAAGTGCTTTCTGGTGCAGGAGGGTAAGCCAAGGGCACACGGCTGGATTGGGATCACCAAGCTGGCAATGGCACGGCTTTGGTGGTGAGTGCCCACTTCTGGGTGCAGGGAGACAAGGAGCAAGGGCACAAGGGTGACAATGCCAATGTTCCCTCCATGCTGCACATAGGTCACGAGGGAGCCCCTGGTCCCGGGGAATGTGCCCACCTACACCAGTGGGAATTGCAAGTTGTTCCACGTGGGGCAGGGGCAGTGAGGGAGGGCACAATGGAAGGAAGCACTTAAAGACAAAAGAGGTGTCTCACCCTGATTGCTGCTGGGGTGGAAATAATTCTGGGACACAGTGCACGCCCATGGGCTGTCCCAGCCTCAGCAACTGGGTCCTGAGCACTGCTTCATTCTTTGGTTGGTTTACATTTCTCCCAAACCACTGCGGTGACAGAACCAGACCTGAAAACCTCCGCTCACCGCAAGGGAGGTCTCCAATGCAAGGCTACCCTGACCAGGGCAAGGGATGGATGTCACCATCAGGAGGAACCACAAGGGCAGGAGGGTTTGGGTGGACCTGGCTACTTGTGAAAGAGCAGGTCTGAGTTCTGGTCTGTGAGAGCAAACTGGCTTTGCCAGGCAGAGACAACTCTGACTTGGCACAATTTCGGCTCTTCCAGAACCACTCCTCAGAGGAGAAAATATTTTACTTTTCTTTGTGACTGGAGATGTGACCTCCCTGTCCCCGACAGAGCAGAGGCTTTGCAAGAGGAAGGTCTCTAGGCCTGAGATACACAGGAACTATTCTGGTCCATTAAATGGGGACTAGAGCATGCTCTCATCTTCAGGTGACTTTTTACTCTGCTTGTTGCCCCAGCACATCCCATGGCTGTTTTGCCTTGCAGAAGCAGCAGGCATTTCCTCGGGGTTCAGCCCAGGAGGCACAAAACACGTTATATCTGAAGCCCATCAACAGGCTTAGTCAAACCCTGAGGTGCCTGGGTCAGGCCTGTTTGTGTAGGATACATGCAGACTTCTTCCGCAGCTGTCACAGGAAGGGCATCATTTCACACCCCTTATTGTTTGAGCACCAATTTGTAACATAACAGGAAGAGCCAAAGAGGGGCATCCTGGTGGCAGCTGCTGCGAGGAGGAATTTGAAGCAAACGTGCCCATTTCATGCCAACATGCTGGCTCAGGGCTGGTGTGAAGGTGCTCTGCTCTGTGTTGCCATGTGCAGCTGCTGCTTGCAGGGCTCAGGGAGGGCCACTGGTGCCCATCTGTGCACACGTGCAGGCAGCAAACAGAGGAGCTCACCTCTGAGAAAATATGCAGAGACATTAAAGCCAGGAGCTTTTCATCACCCCGGTCGGACCAGTCCCAGCCTGACTAACAGGAGGCCAAGCCTATATTTACTGCAATTTATATAAATCAAGAGAGATCCCATGAAAGACAACCAACCAACCTAATTGCTCTAGGGACAAATTCCTTCTGACACATACATCTGATAACATCAATTACTTCCCCAACAGACTGATTCAAATGCTGTGGGTGTTTTCAGAGGTGATAAACATTATGGGAGGAGGCTGGGCTGAGGCTGAAACACACCAGCAAAGGCATGGACCTGTAAGGAACAACATCCACCAGAGACCCCAGAATGAGCTGGTCACATCTCTCTGCACACCACAGGCCAGAAAAAGCTTTCAGCATTTTATAATAAAATTCAGATTTACTGTTAAAAAAAGATTTGAAGCCAGACTGTGCTAAGGCACACTGCTGTATCAAAACCTCCTGCAATAGCAGGGAACAGGAAAAATGTTTTAAACTGTGGAGATTGCTCCCTGACAGCCCTCCTCAACAAATCCATGCCACTCTCCAGCCAGGTGCTTGGTGCTCAGGTGAGGGCAGGCTGGGCAGGTCAGCAGGAGGCCAGGCAGTGCCGGGGGACAAATGAATGACATTGCATCCATTACTATTCATTGCCACACACAGAGCAAACCTCCCTGCTGCTACAGACTCCTCTGCACCTCCACCTGCCGCTCAGGAGCTGTGGCTACCTGGGTGGAACTCTGCAGGAGAAGCTGGTCCAGGTGAGCTCAGACAAGTGGAGCAGCACAGCTGAGCACCCTGCAGGCTCAGGTGACTTTGTGCCCGAGCTGTTCAAGCCCTTAAAGCTGGTGTTGCTTGGCAGGACTGAGCTCTGTGGCTGTGCAGCACAGGCACCTTTCCATCGGATGGCAGCCACCTCAACCTCCTCCCTGAGCCAGGAACATCATCCCCATCTCCTTGGGCAGGCAGTGGCTTGTGCCCAGCCTGCTGGAAGGTGGCCTGGCCTCTCAGAACTGGCCCAGGCTTGGAGTCCTGCACTGTACCCCCACAGTCATTATGTGTAATTGTTGTTTTTCCATGGTTTCCCAGTTCTGAGGGTCTGAAATAATCTGCCATAGCCTGCCAGTGTGGTGCCTTCTCAAAGCAATGGGTGCCAAGGGTGTGTTTTGTGTGGCCTGGGGTGCAGCAGAAGGGCTTTGGAGGGCATCCAAGTGTAAGCATGCTTGTAGGACTGCAGCACTAGAGGACCATTAGGATAATTGGGAGCAATTGCAGCAGGCTCAGGAGGCAAATTTCCTATCAGCTGGGTGAAACGGGGTGGGGGGCAGTGTTACAGAGAAGGTAGCTCTCATTTACAGTTGCATTTTAGGGCTCAGAGCAGCTCATTTCTGGACCTTTGCAGCTGCTGCCCATCCCAGTGAGTGTCTCACTCCTGGAAGGAAAAAGAGGTGTGAAAGGGGAGGAGGAGAAAGACTGGGCAGCAGTTCAGAGAACTTAATTGTAAGGCGAGAAAGAATGAAGCAGGACAAAAGTGAAAAGTAAATAAAGTCAATAGAAAGCAGTAGCTGCAGAACACCTAAATGAATTTGTAAATCTTGGAAATAAAAAGGAAAGGGTTGTTGTTAGAGCAGAAAGGAAGCTCCAGACCTACAAAAACTCTCGTGTCTGTGATAAGTTGAGGTTGAAGTGAATACAACACTGACCCTACTCTTGGAAATGCTGCAGGAAACCACCTGTGGAAACCACTGGGAGGAGCAGCTGTAGCTGAGGACAGACAAACTTCAGGTGGGAAGGACCTGTGCTCTCCAGTTCTTGCTGGGAGCTGAAGAACCTACAGTCAGCCACGGGAACAGAGGGAGAGGCATCTAAAGGTAATTGGTTGTGATTTGAAGGAACTAAATATAAATCCTGGGGGAAGACCTCAGCAAGCAGCACGTCTCTCCAGGGGACGCTGACTCAAGCAGAAGTGGCATGACGCAGATGAACAGAGAGGCAAGACTGTCCTGAGCAGAAATCTCATTACAGCTACTTAGCTATTCCTGCTAAACTGCCTCCTATTTACTGCCCCAAGGGCTTAAGCAAAGAACATTAAGAATGAGATTAAGAAAGCAGAAATGTAGGCTGAATGTCTGAAAAAATTTCCCTGACACAGCAGGATGAGCCAAGCGTGTCCGCAGAGATCTTTGCCCGGCTGACAGGGTGGAAACACGCACAGTCCTGCAGCAGCGACTCCTCCAGCCACTACCAAAACTGCCTGGGGATGCTTCCCACCTGCAGGGCACCTCGGGGCTCCTGTTGGACAGGGGAATTGAGGATGCCAGATCCTCCAGGGCATCCTGTGGGCAGGGATGCTGCCACTAGCTGGGTTGTTGCCCCCAGGCTGGCCAGTTGCCCATTTGCTACTCGCCCTTGCTAGGGGCGAGGAGCAGCCCACTCATCTTGGGGCTCAGGGTGGGGAACAGCTCTGACCCACATCCCACTGCCTGGCAGAGGATGTGCAACATCTCACAAGTCTCTGAGCGGAGGGGTGAGCCTGAAGCACTTTTATATTTTTATTTGTGGTAGCCTTTCAGCTGTTCCCACAGCCCCCAAGAGCACTGAGGCTCACACAGGACTGTGCTGTAGCAGTGAAACTCCAGCATGTGCTCACACAACCAGCAGTTTCCCATCTCTTACCCAGCTCTGCTTTTTGGTCCTCCTCAAAACAGACAAACTAATTAGAAAATGAAAAAAAAAAACCACTGGGGCCCAAGCCTCGCTAATGGACAGCAAAGCCCTCCTCCCTCTGCTGTCCCCACTGCCACCCTCTCCAGCAGCAGCACCTGCACTGACTGCAGGAAACCTTTGCTACTGGCAGTGCAGCTAGAGGCTGACATGGGCTGTCTGTCCTGTAATTTGCTACACTGGCACAGGCTTCTGTGTTGGTAATTATGCATGTAGTGGGATCCATAGGGTTACCCTCAGCCTCTAGCCCCAGCAAAGGGCCAGATGGGAAAGAGCACAGCTGAGTGAGGAGTCTGGCACCCACAGAAAGTGTCACACAGTGTGTATCAGTGCCTCCCTATGGTGGGAAGTGGCTACAAATACTTGCTTTCATAGACAAGAGTTGAGTAACAAGCACAACAAGTAATAGTATCTTTGTTCATCTTTCCGCCAGTCCTGCTATTGTAGTATTGCCATCTAGGTGGAAAGTTAGTTATCTCTGGGATGGGAAGTGCAGCTTCCAGGACAAGGACTTTTTTCTGAAATCCAAGGGAACAGGGAAGGAGTTGCTGCCAGGTTTAGGTGGATAATTGTTCCATGCAGTCTGAGTAACTCTAGGCTGAATGTCTGTGAGGTCTGAAGAGGAGAGCAAATCTCCAGCTCTCATTTAGACACCCCTGCACTGAAGCTTTTAAGGAGATGCTCAGCTTCACTCATGCGTTCAGGTTCCAGACCAGCAAATGACACCTGTGGTGCACAGTCATGGCAAGATCCCCTGCCAGCTGCCCCCAAACCCCAGCCCCAGAGGATGCCAGAAGTTGATGGAGCTTCACCAGGCAGGAGATAACAATAATTCTTCCTTCGCAAAAGATTTTCATCTTGAAGATATGTTTTCAGCAGCTGACATATGTCTCTTCCAACAAGACCTGAGCCTTGGGACCCAGATCTCCACTGTCAGTGATCTAACGTTGGTACATGCCTCTTTTTGCCTGCCCAGGCTAGCTTGGCACACAGGCAGCACGTGGGAGCGAGCTCGATCCTCGGAAGGATTTTATTCACTCTTGTGGGTTCTTGGCCCCGTCCAGACGATAGCAAGGCGAATGGTAAAGAATAAAGAGGAGTCTCCCAGAGGGGACAACTGCAGAGGTTTATTGTGAGGTCTTCAACCTCGGAGTGTCTGCCTCTGAGAGCATGTGCTCTCAGATTACCATAGCTTTTTTTGGGGGGAGGAGGTGAGGGGTGGATTTGGAAAGGGGCCAATTGGGTACAACAGGGTGTGGCTCTCAGGTATAACAGACAGGGGGGTACACAAATCATAAAGGGAAGGAGGGGATTCTCTAGGGCTTTACCCAATCACTTAGAGCCTCTCCCAGAACTTTCCAGAAGTTAGGGATGGTCTCCAGCATGACAGGCAGGCCCTAGGGGCAGGGGTTAAGGGGATTGACAAGGGGGTTTGAGGGAAAAACAACCTTGATTGATGGGGGAAACCAACTCAAAGGAGGGAAAATACATGGGGGGAAATAGGAATGAACCAAAGAGAGAACTGGGGTACATAAAACTGTAAAATAACAAAGAACTGAATTACAAAATTAGAACCTAGTTTGAAAAAGCACCACTACATTCTAACCCACAAACAAGGGAAAACTGCCTTGGACATGGAAATCTTGGTTCTGCAGCATCTCTTGAAATTGCCAGACTGGAACACCTTGGCCTCAAGGCCCAGGAGGTGGAGTGGGGACATCATTCTCTTTCAGGCTCCATGCTCATTGCTGTCTTGTCTTGGGCAAAACAATAATCCCATGTCTTTTTGCCACTTCAGGCCCAGAATAATAACTTAAATTCATCAGAAGAAAAAGAGCATCCTTTAACAGTGTCCTGCTTTACAAAATGATGAGAACCTCATTTTTAGCTCCTGTTTGAATTGCTAAAATAATTACTTACTTCTAGGCACTTTTAATTAAAACTCTGCTGTATTGCTAGTTATGTTTAAAAGAGTTAATATTGAATCACTACACTTTCCTGAAAGCAGCAACCACTGCTGCATTTGGTACTCCAATCCCAAACCATCCTGGAAGTGTTATTTTTATTTGTACACTTCAGTGACCACTGGTAATTCTGCAGCTCAAATCAACATAATGCTTTTTCCATTCCCCAAAATGACACCAAAGTATTTGTGAGAATTGTAGTTGTCCAAACAAATTATCATCAATCACATTAAATTAGAAAGCATGAGAGAGACTGTTCCACTTTAAATCATCTTTTTTGTTCCAAGTGGAGCAAGAGAAACACAGTTCCTATTCTTCCCTGCTAACATTCCCAGAGGGCACTTCCCATTCCCTCTATTCCAGCTGCTGATGCTCTGCAGGCACCACCAGGTGTGGAGACTTTCCTTTGAGGAGGGCAAGAATTTGGAGATGTCATGGCATTGTCCAGCCAGCACCCAGTGGAGCAGGCTGGGACATCCAGGATTGCATTGGAGAGAAAACAGAAGGAAAACAACGTTCAGTAGAAGAAAGTTGCCTGCACAGAGATGCTACCACATGCTAGAGCGGACCTGAGATCTCCATGGGATGCTGTGGTTGGATATCCCTGTGCATCCTGGCTCAGCAGTGCTTCTGCCCCTCTGCTCTTCCATAGCCCACATACCTGGTGCCAGGGGCTGCCTTGTTCTGTGCCTGGCCTTCCTGCTTTGACTCATCACTTATGGTAGGTGAAAATGACATTTCCAGAGCTCTCCCTGTATAGCCGTTGCCCGGAATTGTGCACAGCTGGAGATCATACACATTTGGGCACTAAAAAGCCAGTTATTTTTCACATGGTGTCCTATTCCAGCCTCTCTCTGGCATTTGCATGGAAAGAGGCTTTACAGAAACCTGGGGTAACACTGCATCCTTGTGTCAGGTGAAGCTAAATAGCAATGCAGCTTTAAAACTCAATTTATAGTCACAGCTGTCCCTTCCACACACCTTGGGATGGATGGATACATCATCACTCACAGCATTCTTGGGAAATCCTTTGGGAAGACCTAGCAGGAAAAAAACAGACAGAGCTAGGACTTTGTCCTTCTGCTTCTTGTCTATAGGGAGCAAACAAACCCAGATTCTGGAGCACCCAAATAAGGTGTGAGCTGTCAGGACCAGCTCTGCCAACTCAGCCAGCTGCCTTCAGTGGCGACCACAGCAGACAACAGCATTGTCACCTGCGTGGTCACACCCAGGCTGGATGCTCTGCTGCCTACCTGCAGGTGATGTAGTTCTGCAGCACTGAGCCTCCAGACCCCAAAATGCCAACAGTGATGTGGGGTAAGTGTAAAGGAATTCATCACCCCTGCTTTCTCTGGTGCTCACCAGCAATGAAACGCTGCTGAATGCACCAGCATGACACCCCCAGTTCTCCTCTGGGACAAAGGATGAGATTTGTTTTCAAAACTAGGATTTAAACATGCTTTTAAAATTCTATTTCAGGGACAGTCGACTTAGATCTGACTAAGCCAGATCTCCTCTGCCGGGAGCAGAAATGGCTGGGGATGACACAGACATATCAGAAAACCCAGACGCGTGAGGAGCATCCAGGGACACCGAATCGTCTGAGAACCAGCACTAAGCACCTCCGTCCTCTCCCCCTCTCCACGCAATGCAGGCGCTCCAGCACCTACGGCTACACCTCAACTTTCCCCGCTCATGGCACGATGGACGGCTGAGCCTGGGGAAAGCCAGGCAGAAACACCCATCCCGCACACTTCCACGGGCAGATGCGGCACGGAAGGGAGCCGGGCTCGTTCCCCAGGATGCCTGCTGTCCGCGGAGGCGCGCACCCAGCCCCGCTGCTTTGGGAGGAGCGGGAGCTGTGCGGCGGGAGGCCGGCAGAGGGCACCTGCACCCTGCCCATCGCCGGGAATGCCGTGCCGGGAATGCCGTGCCGGGAATGCCCTGCCGGGAATGCCGTGCCGGGAGCGGCTGCCCGGGCACAGGGCACCAAAGACACACGGCGGTGGCAGCCCCGGCTGCTGCCCCCGCTCCCCACCTCAGCCCCTCCGTGCAGCGCGGAGCCCGCCCGCCCTCTCTGCCGGGAATGTCGGGACCTGAGCGGCAAAAATGCTGCAGCCCATCGTGTCTTTCGGGGTTGCTGGAGCTCCAGCACCGTCCGGCTGCCCGGCGAGTGCCCGGGTTGGTCCTTGGGACGCCTCCGGTGAAGCTGCTGCCTTTCTGCAGGGAAGGATGGGCCGGGCAGATGCCAGCGCCTGTGCCTGCGGGGATCCCAGACCTAAGGGTGAGGGACAGATGCCATCCTCATCCTGGCCCTGATCGGGGTGGTTTGAGCGTTTCCTGGGAAAAGACCCTGCAGCCCATGCCAGAAATGGGGTGGATGCCTTTCACCTTCCGCAGTGTGGTGGGCTCACCCTGCGGGCAGGGAAGGCTGCCCCGCTGCTCCCCTTTCCAAGCCCTCACTGCCACACGAAAAGGAGGGACGAGCTGGCACGGGAGCACACCATGCATCACAGGGCCACAAGGAAGGACACAGCCTTGTTAGAGGTGCATTTTCTGCAAATCATCCCTCGGTAAATAGATCAGAGGAGCCCCAGCTCATACATAAACATTATTGAAGAGGGTGAGAGGAAGAAATTTTATCCTAGAAATAATTTATAGCCATTCTTTCCCAATAGCTATGGTCCAGGAAATTAGGTGATCCACATCTGTGTGTGGCAAAAAAATCTTGGACTGGAAATGCTTGCAGGCTTCGGCAGTAATTTTATTATCTTCCCAAAGGCTCAGGTGTACTGCTGGGGCCCATCTTCTGTCACAAGCATTTTCTTTCTCCTCTTTCCTAAAGTCTACTCTGGGATTTACATCCTGGCTTTTGCCACACTTTATCTGCATGTGGAATAAAAGCAATCATACAGCAAACAGCAACCACAACCATGATGTTTCCATCTGCAACACACAGTGCTGGTGAAGGCTGGTGGAGACAGCCCATGCTTCCAAACTGAAGAGTCAGCAGGGAAGAGAACCCTGGGAAAAATAATTACTATGATAATTAATTAAGAAATCACCATGGCAATTTTACACCTCCAGGATAGAAAACACACCTGCAGCTCATTCCATTGGTACTTCACCATGTTCCTATGAAAATATTTGGGAAGGACACACTGCTCCTCCCAAAGGTGCTGTGCACACCAGTGGGACCAGAGATATGCCACACACATGTTCCAAGGCCACAAGCAATTCCAGGTGCATCACAGCATGAGCAGCCAGGTGCACTCCCCTCTTCAGCCACAGAACCAGAGACTTCCCAATTTGTACAAGGACACCAACACTGAATTCAGCTATCAAAAATGACAGCAGCTCTTGGCACCAACTCCCTGGTGTGGTGGCTCTGCCAGAGCGGGCAGTTTCCTGATGGTGTCTAATGACACCATGGAATGAGTGTCTCCTGTGTGCCAGGGAGATGTGGGTCTGACTGCCTGGGCTGGGCAGGTGAGCCAGGGTGGCTGCTTCCTTTGGATGGTGATGTGATCTTACATTTTGAAGCCACGAGCCCAGACAGAAAGAGGCCCAGGCCATGGCACATTCCTGTGCTCGGCCACACAGGCAGAAATTCACTGCCTTCCACATGGACATGGACATGGACATGGACAGTAAGTTAGGGCATCAAGAATCTGACAGAGCCCTGGGCAGGGTGGTTGTCCTGCTTATTCTCCTGCCTTTTACAGCCACAGGCACAGACAGGGACAGACCATGACACAGCCCCATCCCCTCCCTCCACAGCCACTCAGCCAGAGATTTCTGCAGCTTTCAACAAAGCCTAAGCGCAAAAAGGAACACAGAGCCCCAGCCTGCACTGCACCATGCTCCCACAGGCAGCTGTAGGCTCCCCACAGCCATAGACAAGGGAGAACCAGCCTTTGCAGGGTTCAAAAAATGTGTGTTTGTGTTTGGGGAAACAGCCTTGTGGTGGAGGTGGCAGTGCTGGGTTAATGGCTGGACTCCATGATCTCAGAGGTCTTTGATGATGCCATGATTCTACAACACAACATTCTCAGTCTTCATTTACCTGACAGCACTCATTGACTGTGACACAAATTTACATCCAGCTCAGGTTCTCTGAATGATTTTCAACGAATAAACTATTCATTAATAAAATGTTACCTATTGTATATAAATGAATTTTCCAGGCCTATACACCTGGTTCGAAGTTCTCTCTTAAGCATGCATCTCCTCAAATGAAAACTTGGAATTATGTATAAAAGAATCCAAAATTTTACAGTGCAAATCACTACTGTAGCTGTAATTATTTTTCACCATCATAGTAATGTTGTTAAAACATGAAGCTTTTGGAACAAAAAGATGCCCAACTTAGAGTACATTACAGGATGGTCTGGGGCATTTTTAGCAAAGAAAGTATGACAAGTCGCATTCTGATTTATTTTTCCACTTCAGCTTGTTCTCATTTTCTGTTANGGGGGGGGGGGGGGAGGTGTTTGTGGTTTACAATGAAATGTCAATATTGTAATGTAATATTTTGTTACCTTGCATATTCTGAACTAACTTGAGAAATCAAGGCTCTTCTCCTGTGCAGAGGATTGTAAGTAAATCGACTATTTACAAACTAACTCTTATCAGAAATACAGATTCTACAACTCTCAGGACAACCAATGCCAGCGTTTTGTCACCCCTGCAGTGCAAAAGTGTTTCCTGCTGTTCAGACAGAGCCTCCTGTTCCTGTTTGTGCCCATGGCCTCAAGTTCTGGGGCAAGGATTTCTGGGCATGGTGGCATGGGTCGGCTTCTGCTGGGCAGTACTGCCATGTGTCACACATGGTATCACACACATGGTGGTTACTCAGAAAGTAAATCAGGGAGGGAAGCAGGAGTCCTCCCTGGCAGAACAAGCTCTGCAGGGTGAAACGTTACAATCCTATTCCTGAGGGGAGGGGAGCTCTGCATCCTCTGGAAGACTTGTTACACCTCTTTGAAGCAAAACCAAGGTAGCCAGTGATGCTCCCTTGGCCATGGCACACCCACTGAGTGCCTTGCCTGAGCACCTGCCCACTGTGTGCCCAACACACATTCCTGTTCACTGCCTTTCTGTTCATGTAGGGCCCTGAATCAAAGACGTCTGTGGTTTTAGAGGGATTCTACTCCACAGGAGCCAAGCTGCTTCTGCATGGACATCACAGCCCACAGACTGAGCAAAGAGTGAATCTCCATGAGTCATCGAGCCCTTCTCCCACAGAGAAGCAGCTCGCTCTCAGTTATGTGCCGGAGGTGCCTGCGTCTCCAGCAGGAGGTGGGGAAAGGAAGTTTTTAGCTCTCAAGTGTAAAACAAATGTTCAATAAACAGAATCACTTTTCAGCCATGAAAAAGCAGTGTTCAAGTCACTGGTGCCCTGGAGCTATTTACTTGGCTACAAAACTGGTGGGTGTAGAACAAGACAGCTCCTGAGCTTTGTTATGCACACTGCAGGGTTTTGCCTGAGCACTTTGAGTGTCTGTCTGGATCGCTTTTAAATAAGCGTGAGGTGCAGGCTGTGCTGTGGGGACACCCTCAATGGGGCAGCTCGAACTCAGCCCTTCCCAGGCACTCAGAGAAAAGATCTGCTGGTGAGGTAGGGCAGGCAAATGGGTGAAGTTTGTTGGCACTGTCACTTGTCCGGTGCTATCTCCACCATTTCCCTAATTAATTTGCCACAAATTAATTAACACACTTGAAGCCTCAGCCCCTTCCAGTGCCCATCCCCTCCACCCTCTGGACCAGCGTGCTGCTGAGAAGGCAGCAGTCAGCAGTGCTCTCTGAGACAAAAATTGTGTGTTGAATCATAAGAACT
Organism: Pycnonotus jocosus; assembly: GCA_013400435.1. Classification (NCBI taxonomy): domain Eukaryota; kingdom Metazoa; phylum Chordata; class Aves; order Passeriformes; family Pycnonotidae; genus Pycnonotus; species Pycnonotus jocosus. Next base: position 139,821 of record VWYP01034492.1, on the reverse strand, counting down.
CTAGCGCTTATTGTGGTTTTCACAGGAACAAGTCAAAATGCACCTACACTGGTCCACAGAAATTTGGAATATTCCTGTACACATGCTGTCAGCTGGACATGCTCCAGCTACATTCCTGTTAGCACAGTGAGCATGGTAGGCAGCATTCCCTGGAATTGGACCTCAGTGTCCCACCATGCCTTATCCATGCTGAGCATGAGTAATCCAGCTCCTTCCAGGGGATGCCCCAGCACTTTCCCTGGATAGGTTGATGCCAGATCCTTGCCCAGAGATGCAGAGAGATGTGTTTGAGTAGCATTTGCCCACAGGTCACCTCCCATCCCCTGCCAGGGAATTCCCCACTTGCCTTTGAGTCCCTGTAGGGTCTCTGCCCTAAGGCAGCAGAGCATCCACAACATTTCCCACATCATCATCCCAGAGCAGGAGTTTTGGGGAAAATGCCATGGCTGGGCCTTGGCAGGGACAACTTGGACTCATTCTGGGCATAATTCTGGAGCATTTCAGTGGCTGTTTGGTATGGATCTCTCTCCACAGTTCAGCACAGCCAACAGGATACACCTTCTTCCTGCCCTCCCCTCCATGAGGGCCTATCTAGCCTGAAACCTCATTAGCCTAATTTAAGAGGTTATTTTGTGAGAAAGACTGACCCAGGCCAAAACTAACACAGGAGAAGAACCATCATCTGTTTCCTCTTTAGGAAGTGCTATTGCTCTGCCAAAACCATGTCCCAAACCCCAAATGTTTGATCCAAGACACTCTAGCAACAATAAAGCCACTTATGGTTGCACTCCTAGCCTAGCCCAGCCAGGAGGCAGGGAGCACCTAGTGCTTGGGAGACACCACTTTGGGACGCCCCATGTTTGTGAATAATTTGTTGTGCAAATCCCAAATGTTCCAGAGGAGACCATTTTGTGGTGCCAGCATCATTATCCAGTAAATTGCACATGCATCCAGCATCTTAATGGAAAACCAGGCTGAAATAACCACTTCTGAAGAAACCAGTACAGAGCAGTTGGCTGATTAAGTAAAGCAAAAATGGTTGAAGTCCTAAACTTATTTGTTCAGAATTAAATCCTTTTGCTTCAGAATAGAGTTCATGTGGGAATTGCTTGGGTATACGTCTGCCCAGCCCCCAGTGGGAGGGTGCCAACATTTCATCATGAAATTAAAACACAAAATAAACATTAAAAAACTAGCACAAAATTTAAAAAATTGAAAAAGAAAAAAATAGAAAACCAGTGGAAAAATCCCAAACAACAAATCCTGGAGCAGGTCCAGGAGGTGTGATATTGAACCAGAGTATCACAGCTGAGTCCCCAGCACCTAGTGCAGGATGCTGCCCAATTTGGTGTGAGAACCCAGGGAAGAGATTGGGGCACAGATAATGGCTACAGGGCTCAAGTGCTCGTGGGGTTTGCTGCTTCTGCCCATGCACTTGCAAGCAGGCAGGGTGGTACCTGCAAGGGAGAAAGATGACACATACAATAAAATAAAATAAAATAAAATAAAATAAAATAAAATAAAATATATAATATAATATAATATAATATAACATAATAGTGACTCAGCCTGTGTCTGTGAACAACTCTGACCTGCCTGGGCTGTGCCACCCAAAACAGCCCCACTCTGGTTTGCAGTCTCTGGCAGAGAAGGGGCTCGCACACAGTGTTTCCACTGTGTTGGCAGGAGGCACCCAGCTGAGCAGGTGGGGCAGCTTCTTCAGCCAAAAAAATGATATTGCTTCATCAGGGAACTGCCCCTGGATCCAGTCCATGCCTGCTTGGCTGGGATCACTCAGGGCATGGCAGGGCAAACCCAGCAGGGGCAAACAGGAAAACTACAGAGAGCAAAGGAGGCTGCCCAGAGCCCTGCCCGGCACAGCCGCAGCCTCGGGGCTGCCCTGCAGGCTGTCATCAGCACCCTGAGCTGCAGGAATGCTCAGGGATGCTGCCAGACAGGGAGGTGATCCATCCCAGCCTCCAAAGGGACACATCTGGCTGAGCCCTGAGCAGTGCCTGCTGCAAAGAGTCACGGTGGAGCGGGAAGAGACAAAAGGGAAGTGGGTTCTGGTGTCAGCAGGGCACGGTGAGAATGTTTATTCCTGAAAGCTTTGCTGCAGGCACCAGGCACCAGAGTATTCCCTGGTTATGAGAAAGACGTGCTGGGAGAAAGAGATCAACTCTGAGCAGCCTCTGCCACTGGGTTGCAAAAAATATCACTAGAAAGATGTCAAGGCTCATGGCTAATATATGGATTTTTGAACTTCACAAATAAATCCAGAGTTCCTCTAATTTACTGCCACATTAAACATATAAACCAACAAGTTGTTGTTTCATAATCTCTCCCGGGGAGGTTTGGCTGTGGCAGGGTCCTGCAGGAGCTGCAGTGAATGTTGGAGGTCAGTCCAGAAATCTCATTGTGAGAGCTCTTTGTGAGATGGGACTCCAGCAACAATTGCTGCTCCCCAGGAAATGCAGCTTCACGCTGCCGTGGCTATCTGAAGAAGAAATGGGGTGCTGGATGGAAAATGCTTTCCAGGAGCAACATACCCACGAAGCCTGCAGCTCTGTTGGTCCTGCAGTTTTCTGGGTCCCAGCAAAGCTTGGAGCCACTCTTCTGGGTTTCTTCCATGTCCATAGTGAACTCTTCTTGGCCAACAATCTCTTCTTGGCCTCTCTGTTTCCTTGATTCTCATTCCAGAGAAATTCCTCCATTTCTCAAAAACTCTCCCTTTGCCCAGCAGCTTTCAAAAGACCTTTGGGACATTTTTCTTCTCTTTTGTTTTTCCGCTCAATCCCATTTCTTCAGCAATTGTGTGGTACTTAATGCAAATATCTTCATAGGTCAAGTCACTTCAGGTGTTGAGTTGTCAGAGACGAGAGAAGTAATAAGTTGTTCAGTCTGTTCAGTTTCTATGGCAGCAAGAGGAGAGGTTTTTTATTTGGCTTTGCTTTCAAGACACCGCTTCCAGAGCAGTTCCCAGGCTCTGGCAATCAGCAGTCCCTGTGTGACCTGTGGCTTCAGGACCTGCCACACCCACGGACATGCTGCTGATGGAGCTGGCTGGCAGCTTTCATCTCAGGAGATCAGTATGGAGCAGAAGCCCCAGGGCTGAAGGGCTGCTGAGCAGCAATTCAGGGGGAGAATAAGAAAACTTGGTGAAGACAGTCTGGTGGCTGAACTAAATGAACTGACACCTGTCCTCCCTCAAACAGTCTCATGGGCAGAGGACACTGCTCCATCCCGAGGATCTAAAGCTGAAAGACTGACTTTTACCACAGACCTGAGATACCGAACAAGAGGTGAAACACTGTAATTCTTTGTGACATTACACAGGGCTGAAAGTTCGTATGTTTAAAATCTGGGAAGAGTTTTGCAATGGTGGAACAATTTCTGTAATGTACCTGTGAAACAAGCTGACATCTGCTTTTCCATCAGTGCTGTTTACAATGAATGGAGTGTGTTGGGTGTCAGGGTCACCAGCAATGCTGCTTTGTGAGAAATCCTGAGGAACATAGAGTCTTCCCTGGGAACTGCCTGCTCCTGCACAGTGGTTTGTCTGGACACTTGTAGGTATCCTCCAAAAAGGTTTTGGGATTTGCACAGACTCAAAACATATCTTTCACATTTGTGCTGACAGACACAACATTTTTAGATGTAATTCAGGATTCTTGGCTTTATTCTCTGCCTTACTGCACTCATAGGCCAGATTAGGTTTTTCTTGACCAAAACACAGGCTGCCTTTAAGAATCAAATAGCAATGTGATCTTCTCTCTTTGAATAGCAGGGAAAGCTTTTCTGAAGTCTTGTGAGGCAGTCTCTGCAGTATGTAATGTGGAGCCGGGCCCGGAGCGGGAGGAGGCACTGCTAGCACAGGAGGAAGAGTCAGCAAACAAAATGATGGATACCATTCAGGAGAAATGTGAGGGGCTTTGGGGAGGTGTCTGGAATCAGAGAATGGAAGAAAGGATGGGGAGAGGATGACTCACATGGATGCCTGTGGTAGCCCGGCCAGGGCAAATCAAGCTGAGGTGTTGCTTTTCCACCAAAGTTCATGTGAACACATTTTTTTCTATGGGAAGCATAACTCTTCAGCTCCTCAGTATGAAAAATTTGGCTCTGAAAGAGCAGAAGTTCAGGATAGTGGCACATGGCATCAGGAATTGGACTTCCCTCTCTAGCTTTAGCCATATAAAACTGTGACTCCTGATCCCATGAAGGCAGTATATTGCCTCATTGCTGAGCTTAGTGCTCACAGGGTCTTGGTCCCTTCCCAGTTTTGTTGAGCCATGTGGAGTCTTAAGGTACACCTGTAATCAAACCCCAAAATGGGTTGTTTCTGCTGGCCAAGTCTAAGATGGTTTTCCCTCTAATCTCTAGATTAGACTCCCACTCTGTAGTAGAAAGAGAATAGAGAAAGAGAAAGAGAAAGACAGTAAACTCCAAATACCATCATCAACACTATCAACTCACCAGTCTTAGACACACACCTCAGGATGAGCTGAATCCTCCAAGAGGAGCACACCGCCTCCCACAGATGAAGAGGAGAGCCCAGTGAGCCAGCTGGGCTCCAGCCCTGACTCCAAGACCTGAAGTGAGGTGACATGACTCTCACCTGACACAACCTCTCACATCACCCCCATCTGGCCAAACGATGCACATTAATCTTCTCTTTACCACTGCCAACGACCTGAGCATTAATTAGGATCACAGGCCAAGAGGTCACAACTATGGAATTCCCAGGTCTGTCCAGATCTCCCTCCAGGGCCTTGGTGCAGCTGCTGCCTTTATGAGAGCAGGGCTTGTATTGCACCTGGACCATCCCTGGTCAAAGAGCCATTACCAGCACAGCCCTCCTTCAGCCCCTTTGTGCATTGCCCTTGTCCAAGGTGAAATGCTGCTCCTTGGACTAGGATTGCCCTGCTTTCTTTAATAAACGTGGTGCTGCATGGAGATTAAATTTTATCCTATTCCTATGCCAATCAGCCATCTGCATAGCCCTCATTTCAAAGGATTGTGGCTGTTGTCTCCTTGCTGTCATTGCCCTGCAGGTTACTTCAAGTGTGTCAGAGGATGACAGAATAACTCAGGTCAGAAGGGACCTCTGGAAGTCATCAGGTACCAGCCCAGCTCTAAGTAGGTCCAGTTACAGCAAGCTGATCAGGACCATGATGAATTTTAGCACCTCCAAGGGCAGAAACCTCTCTGGGCAGCCTATGTCAGTTTTTGACCACTCTCACAGTGCCATCCTGATGCCTGATATCTACACAGAATTTCCTGTGCTGTCTCTCTTCCTTTCATCATGTATGTCCTCTAAAGGTCTGGATTGATATTTTGTGTTACCTCCCATAGGGTAGTTGCAGGCAAAACCTGGATCTTTCCTTTGCCTTCTCTTCATACAGCTGTATAACCTCAGCTCTCTCACCATCTTCAGGTGCCTCAGGGTGCACCAGCCATCTTAGTGACCTCCACCAGGCTCGCTCCAGCCCATCAATCCCTCAACAACTGTCTCTATACACCAGTGCTCCTCTCCCTGGATTTGCTTCATCCCCTGGGGAAAGCACACCCTCTCATGTGTCCAACAAGAAGGACAAGCAGCAAGCACAGGACAGACACTGCCCTCAGTGTCCAAGTTCCTGGAGCATCCAAGCACCAGGGGTCAAAACCCCAAACCAGCAGGTCAGCAAGGGAGGATACACCTTGTCACGCTCATTCTGAGGACAGAAGCAGTGCTACAGGGTTTGCAGCAGTACAAACAAAAATACTTCGAATGGGATCTGAGCATCTTATCAACCCCCAAGATTGTTAAATCTATTTTACAGATATAGAAATGAGGTTGAAGGAGACTAAGGTACTATCTCACAGAAGGCCTTCAAAGATCAGGAGACCTGACTACTGGCACAGGGCACATTACCCTAGAGATGCTTCAGGGAATCCCTCAAAGAATTTAGAATTGGGTTCAGGTCACTGTCTCTAATACAGGAAGATGAGGCTTATGCTGAGGATGTGTACTGAAAATGTATTTGCAAATGACACAATGACTCTGCATTCAGCAAGTGTCACCAGGCATGGGAACTAAGGAAAAACCCTCCTGCCTGTGAAAGATTTTGAATGCAGAAGACAGAGAGCACAGAGGGTTGTGTGTGCCTTCCTGTGTGCAGAGCTGTGATGGTATCTCACAGTTTGCAGGGCAGACCTACCCACAGCCAGCTGTGGGCTGAGCCTGGAAAAGATCAGAGCTTGCCTCTCATCTCAGAGAGCCTGGGGGCACAATTTAGTGATGGTCTCCAGGCTCAGCCGTGCCATCCCGGAGTCACTCACCCTCCCCTCCCCGGGGCTGCCCCGGCACTTTGTGGCGCCCGGAGCACAGCTGCCCGCCACACAGGAGCCTTCACAGCAGCACAGCCTTGCATTCGGCTCTGAAGGGGAAGAAACTGTTTTCTCAGCATTTTATTTCAACTAATGTGTCCAGGCTAGTATCACAGTGTGCTATTAATCCTGCCCTGGTTTGTAATTCTGCTTTCATGTTGGCTCCATTTATCTCTTTTTAATACCACTATCTGGCCTTCTGGTTCTCAAATGTGGGGTCTATTTTTTTGTCTGCTGCAGCAGAATGAGCTAATTTGGTCCTTCAGTGCATAAGCAACAGGACAGTGTAGTGGAATAGAAGGCGATTTTTATCTCTGTGTACGTCCTTGGTCAGGTTGACACTAGAATACTGCATCCTGCTGAGGTGCCGTATTTAAAAGAGCACATCAAAAAATTGGAGCGGGTAAAGAAAAGAGACATAAAAAACGGTTTGAGAGCTGAAGAAAAACACTTCCAGGGAAAGACTTCTAGAGGTCAGCCTCTGTAACTTGTCAGAAAGAAAACTGAGAAGTGATCTGATGATGTGTATAAGTACATGTGTGGAGAGAAAATATGGGATGCTAAGAGGGTACTAAAAATTTAGTCTGAGAAAGGCCCACAGATAGACAGTGATGGGCATTGGAGAACATGCTGAGCTGAATTAGAAATCAGGCACACTTTTTAACCATAAGGATACTAACCTTCTGGAGAAAATTGCACAGCAAGTGATGGATACTGCACTTCTTGAGGTGTTTGAGACAAGACTGGATGCTAATTCCACATGTCAGGATAGAGGCAGGGTTACCTAGTGGGTGGAAATTGAGATGAGTTGGCCCGGATAGAATCTGAGAGGCAACAGAATCTATCTCCACAAAAGCTAGAATTTTGTTCTATATGCCTTTTCTTCCTGTTGCCCAATCATGTGCTAGGAAAAAATCCATGTGGAGGGGAGGCAGCTCAGTCCTAAAGCATTAATAAACTATAAACAGGCCAAATGGTCACTTTTAAGGCTGGGGAGGGAGAGCTGGAGTGTGAGGATGTGTGCTGTTAGGCTGCTGCCATGTGAACACCTGTAGGACTCTGGGCACAGGGGTCAATGCCAGCACCTCAGCCAGCCCCAGTATTTCCACACTGGCCAGAGTGGAAATGCCCATCCAGCTCGGTGTGGAAAAGTGTCATCAGATTCCTTCTACTGAACATCTCCCTCTGCCTCTGCCGGTGGGTGCCAGCAGCAACTCCATGAAGCAGCGCTTATAAACTCATGTCCTTGGTGTACAGGAGAAGGGGAAAAGGCTGTAAAGCCCAAATTGTGGCAGAACTCATCAGAACTAGGTCCAGATGATTGCTTAGTCCACTTCCCTGCTCACAGGCAGGATGGCTACTCCAGTGCTGTTTGTGGGGAACAATTTTCAGTCCAGACACATCTTGCTGGAATGGTGTCTCCACAACACTCCCAATTCTTTGGTGTAGGGATGTTTGCATTTTTTTCCCTCGATGTTTAACACAAATATCCCATACGTTGAGCCTGTTTCCCTCTGCCTTCCCCACAGTGGACACCAAGAATGATATATCCTCTCCCTCTTCAAAAATTTTTAGATTTTTAAAGATATTTTGAAACTAGATTTAAAATAGACTTTTTAGAAAAAATGTCAAGTTAACCTCCCTTCAAGTTTTCTTTTTAAAAATGCAGTGACCCGCATTCTGAGCACCTTCCTCCACAAACTATGTTTCTTTTCATCTCTTCTATTCCTTACTGCCTCTCTGTGGATGCACTCAGATCCCCCGTGTTCTCATAACTGCAGTGCCAGCACTGGGAACAGATGCCCAGGGGATAAGGACAGGAAAGCCTTTCTTTCACCCAGAGAACAGGATGCTGGTCCCTCATACCCAGCTGGTGATGCCCTGAGATACGCAGAGCCTTCCCTGCACTGCTGTGGCTGCTCAGGTCATTTCCTGATCCTGCACATACACAGTTCATAAATATATCCCCAATTATGCAACTCCTCTTTAGTAAACATGAACCTTTTGAAAGACTCCTACACGTCTGCATCAGAAAAATAACACGTCAGAAAGCCGCAAAGAGAAACTTCCAATTAAGCACACTTTGTAAATCATCTGCGGTTTCTAAACAAGCCTGGTGCATCACATTCCTCTTGGTTTTCCTGGTGATGGATGTTTGCAGTCAGCTCTTTGTACACAAACCTTTGCAGTGGCTGTAAAGCTGAAGCTGCTCTGAGCAAGAGGCGTGTGCCTGAGCCCAGCCCCAAGGCCAGGAGCTGCATCCAGCCCCCAGCTACGGCTGCTGGATGCACAAACAGAAAGCTGCTGGGCATGTAAAGCAACGGCTGAGCTCTTCCAGCTCTTAAAACTTCCTCAAGGGGCTTATGAATCTTGAAAGCAGTTTGAGCCCTTTCTTTCCCTGACAGTTTCTTATTCTCTTAAAGGACACGTTTCTGCAGATGGCTGCATTTGGGAGGTTTCTATTGGATCAAGGAGTCAAGTGGTCTTCAAGGACTGAGAGTTCAGCAGGACTCTGAATCCCTTCCAGCTGAGCTCTTATGCTGTGCAGCCTCTGTGCAGTGTTTATCAATCAGTGTGGGCACCACATCCCAAGAACCCTAAATCAAAGGGGTTATAAACTCCATGTACATGGTGTATAAAACACTCTTTGAGGGATTTGTGCTGGCTGAACAAGTGGGTTCTGCACACTCAACACCTGCACATTCCTCTCTGTACAGGAAAACTACATGGAAAACTCCAAGGCTGAAATAAAAAAACAAGGCTTATGTGTAAATTTGTAATGAGCCCTGAGAGACTGGAGGACACACTGGAACACTTGTTTCATGGCATGCTAAATCAATTCTTAAGGAAAAAAATGAGTTTGTCTCAAGGTTAAAACTGAAGCTGAAGAGCAGAGCTTACTGGAGAAATAAATGGTCCAGCTCTGTGCAGTGTAGCAACAGCAGCTGGAAAATCCTGGTGGGACCAGAAAACCTTCAGGAAGCTGAGCCAGGAGATGTTGCACCATCTCTCTTTGTGAGCAGATGGAAACAGTCCCATCCCACAGCAGGCTGCCTGTGCTCCCAGATGCCCATGCCCCACAGTGCCCCATCTGAGTCTGGGAGCTGCCCAGCCAAACTGCAAACCATCCCATGGCTGTGGTCTGGACAGCTTCTTTCAGCAAAGGCTGTGTTTGACCTCGGCCCTTGGAAGACACCATCTCTAGGGGCTGCTAAAAAGCATCAGGGACAGCAACAAGCTCAGTACATGCTGGCTGCACCCATGATAGGATGGATCTCCCACCGCTGCTTTTGCCTCTTCCTTTTGCCATCTTGGCTTGTCTCACTGGTGTCCCCTGTTTCTTGTTCAGGCTGGGGTTGTCATTCCTGTGTGCCTGTCCAGCACCTTGCACAACACAGGTCTCTGAAGAAATGGAGTGCCCACAGGAAGATCAATGGGCTTCAGCAATACCCCTTTAATGGGACCCTCTGTCCCCTTCCATTGAGAAGAGTGTCAGCAAAACTCACAGCTATGAGAAATCACAATTTAACCACCAAAGCCATACAAACTATGAGTCTGTTCCAAACTCATAACCCTAAAGCATCCATGGATCCTCACTTGGGCAGCTGCATTATTGTCCCAGGACTAGCTTCAGCAGCAGGAATTCCTACCACATATCTCTTCCTCATCCTGTCCCATGGTCCTTCTCTGATTGTGTTAAACACCATCTCAAGTAAGCGTGACTCCCATCTGGGGAGCTGTGTGGTGGGCTCTGTCAGGTGAGTTCAGACACAACTTTGTTCCTGTGTTCTTGTCCTTTACCAAATGTAGCCAGGCATTTTTTTCTTAAGTGCGAGAGTTTTTTGGTCTCTTAAAACTACCCTGCACCATTAGAGCAAAAGACTATCTGGGAAGCCTGCAGGTTACTTCTGTCAAAAGGACTGAGAGTTGAAACACAGTATAAAATACCTCTGGTTGGAAGAAGTCTTTGAGAAGTAGAGCAGCTGGGTCTCTAATGGGAGACAAAGCCTTTGCATTCCCAGGGTCACCAAGGAGCAAAGCTGGGGCTGTCTACACACAGCCACTGTGGGCTGCTGGCACACCCACAGAGTCCCAGCAGAGCAGCACAACAGAAAAACCACAAAACAGCCCCGTCACTGAGGAGCAGAAGAGCAACAGTTTTTATTCCCACCTTGGCTGTAGGAGCCACCACCAAATACAAAGGGAATCTCTTGAATAGACTCAGTCTGAGTGGGTTCACTTTTTGCATAATAGGGTTTCTGGTGCCAAATGCTTAACAGCATTTTGGGAGCCTCCTTTGGGAGGCAGCAGTTTGGTTTTGCTTCTGGACAGCTCAAGAACAAGGAGCATGCATTGGAGAATCCTGTACCAGCAGGGTCCTGCACAGAGTGACTAGGCACTCATGGCACTGGGGACCTGAGTGTGAGTGCTTGGGCTCCAAGAGTAAGGCAGAGGCAGGGAGACTGGCAGAAGGCAGTTGCTATCCATTCTGTCCCTCCACAGCCACATTCATCCCTGGTTACTGGTGGCCAAGGATCTCTGGAGTGTATTAGCTGGTTCCCAAATATTTCCTTCCCTTTGTCTGGGCAGCATCCAAACACCCACAAAAATGCTGTGGTCTCCAGCCATGTGGGTGGATGCAGCTACATCCCCTGCAAACAGAATAGCCACATCTTTTCTATCACTGCTGTCTGGAGAGCTCCTGCATCTTACACCACTTCCCTGTGTATCCCACTGCCTATGAACACCCCAGTTATCTAATGAGGCCTGTTTGCTGTGCAATAATAATATAGCCAAATCTTTTGCCCTCCTGCAGGTCAGAAAACCAAATACTTGGTTTATTTTCTTGATTACAGGAATGTACCATGACAGCAATTTCTTTTTTGTTTTCTTTGCCTTACTGGGTAACTTGCTATGTGCAGCTTATGGACCCACCATGCACACTCCTGTGTTAAATCTGTGTTAAATCAAGAACAGGCTCAGTCAGAAAGGAAGGTGCTGAGGAGGATCCAGTTTACACAAGAGCCTGAAGGAGTTTATACAGTACAACAAAGCACAAGGTGCTGCTTTATATGGTGAGTCTATAAAAGCTTTCAGGGATGTACATAAATATCAGGGAGTGAGAAATATTTGTTAGACAGCGCTATCAGCACAAGATCAGATGGATACAAATCAAGTGAGAACTTAGATTGGAAACAAGCTCCAAATCATCTGTGAGAAAACAAAACATCTGGATATGCCAAAGAGATGTAAAAGGCCTCCTAGGTTACAGGCTCCACTCCATCTTAAAACTGATTAGTTTGCCATTTGTTCCTTTGTTCTAAAATAAGTTTCCTACTCTTCTCTCATCCACATCTCTGTTGCATGCCTGAGGGAATACTGTTCCCTCTCCTCATCACTGATTTCCCTTGCCTGAACTGGGGGGGCACACAGGGCTACAGCCCAGCATCCCATCCTACCCCAACACTTCCTGAGCTCCTCCCCAGCCTTTTGGGCACAGTTTGCTCCCACCGGCTTCACCCAGGGTTGTGTTTTGCAAAAGCACGGCTGCCTTGGCAGGTGAAGGAGGGGAGCCTGGACGGGGAGCCAAGCATTTGCTTAAGCTGGGCAGTTCCCAGTTTAAATAAATCTGAATTCCCAGGGTCTAGGGAGGGAGGCTGACCTGGCAGTGCCCCCGGTGTGTGGCTGGCAGCCCCACAGGGAAGGGGCCGATTGCCTGCCTCATTCCCCTGAGCTGAGCACACGGATCCCTCCGGCAGGGGAGGAGCAGGCTCTTGGCTCCTCGGCAAGAGGGAAGGAGTCTGGTCCCCCCCAGCACCATGGTAGAAATGTCTAATTAGATACAACAGAGGGACAGATATGCATACTCAGGGACCTTTCTACACAAGCATAATATAAAGAAAGCCAAATATTTATTTTAAATGGCTGTGCCATATGCTGATGAAATGCTAATCTGCACAGAAGAAAATACACTGTAAATAAACTCCCCAGAAGCACCTCACATTCACTGAGCTTCATCTTTCTTGAGCAAACTAACAAGTAGAAAATAAAACCAACACCATCCATTCCAGACTCTCTTCCATAAGAAATTCGGGCAAGCTTAGGATGACATGGGCCACTGCTTTTCAGACCATCATCTGTAGCCCATAGGAGCACCTCTTAAAGGTCTGCAAAAGCTTTTTTAAGAAAAACAAACTTGCTGTATTAAAGAAAAACAAACTTGCTCTATTTAATTCACAATACAGAGATCTTCAGCCTCAGATCTCACAGCCTGTACAAAAATTGCTAGGGGGCTGCAAATCAAAAGCAACTGGAAAATACTACTGTCTGCTTTAGGGTTGGGAACAGGGAGTAGGAGGGACAGTTTTGTCTCCTCCACTGATCTCAGGACCTTCTACCTCCCTGCCCATCTTTCTACCATCTCAAGTCCCCATAAGGATTTGCAACATCTGCTCTTGCACACTCAAATTGTACCCAGCACAACAAAGCCCCAGGACCCTACAGAAATACACCACTATTAACATTGCCTTATTCTCCTAGCCCTCCAAACACAGCTCCAGTCCCATCACATGCCAAAGTTAGAAGACATTTCAAGACAGGCAGCAAGCTTTTAGAAAGTCCAATTTGATTAACTAAAAGGCAGCTTTTGTAGCAGCAGTAAAAAATTGGCCCCTGGACAGTGGCATGTTTTAAAGCAGCAAGGCTGGGTGATGAAATCTGTTGGCAGTGCCTGCAATTGGTTTCCTTTGAGCCACTTCCACCCTCTTACGTAGGTTCTCCTCACTGGTGAAGACATAAAGACCTACACTTTTATCAATATGCCATATTGTGGTGTTGTCAGCATCTCCCTGAGGGTATTCCCCTTTTCTTCTTGGTTGTATTTATAAACCCTGTGCAGAGTTGCTATGGTTTCTGTTCCTGCCAGTCCCATTGATATTCTGTGCAGTTCTTCTCACCTTCACCATTTGGGTGACCTTTCCTTCCCAAGGAAGATCCCATGCCATCAGCCTGTTCAGTCAGATTATCACACAATATGCTGTGCCAGAACACCAACCACCAAGCAAAAGAGGGCTCTGTGGAACCAAATCATCTGCAAAGGCTGTCTGAGAGATGGATAAACAATAGTAATTATTTCAAAACAAATTGGAAACAGAAAGCACAGCCCAGCAGTGCAACTGCTAGACAAAAAGGAAAGCCACACAAAGAAGAAATTGTGGCTCTCTGTGTCTTGAGTACTCTTGTATCTTCCTCTAGGCAAATGTTTCTCTGCCTTTCTTGCTCTCCAAAGTCAAGTTCAAAAAATTCTTAATTCCAAGACATCTTCTTTTACCTCAGTTAAACAATGTATGCAAGGGGCTGCTTACAAATGAGAGCAATACAGTTGCAAACTGGCAGTAAGAATTTCTCTCTTTGTCAAACAAATATTCTAAACATTGTATTTAAGTGAGTTTGCACAAAGCTACACTGCTTACTGTACAGACAGACAGTTGGGCAGGATGCATGATGAGTTTCTCCAACAGTAAGCATCCTGGGAATGGGTTCAGTTGCTTCAGTACCAATCAGATCATAGGATCTCTAAAATTCTAACCCAGACACTGAACGAATAACCCATGGCTTCCCCCTCCTAACTCTGAGAAAAATGTTCCTACTACAAGAAAACACAAATACACAAAAGCCAGGAAACAGAGCTTGGACATGATACAACCCTAACTCTGTCTGTGCAGTAGGAGTGGGAACATCCCCACATCTTGCCACTTCATAACAAAGCCAGAACTTTCCTTGTGGCACCTCCTTGGCTGCTGAGGTAAGTTTTCTTGCATTGGGCAACCAGGCTAGCCAAGACATTTCATCCCATCTGCTTTTAATGCTAGCTGGGGCCTTCTAAAGAAGAGGGAAATTGCCTGAATGTTTCCAAGACATCTACATGCAGACGTGTAGAAGCACAGCACTTTAGCTGGTCAAAAGACAGCTCTGTACTGCACAAAAGAAACCCCTCTATTAGAGGTACTGAACCACCATGTGTGTGGTAAGTGGGTCACAAGAACGAGTCACAACCAGCACACAAAACCAGGCAGGCCAGAAGGCGGAGAGGGTCAAATGTTCCTGTGCTGAGGGATGCAGGAGCAGGCAGCACCTGCTGCTGCAGCTCTGTTAGCTGTGGTGTGTGTGGCAGCTGGGCTCTGAGCACAGGTGACTGAGGCACCCACAGTGACGGCCAAGCTTTCACACAGTGCTCCAGTGAAACCCTTTACATGTGCAGGGAAACAGTCACGTGAGACATTCCCTGAACTGCACCATCACCCTGCCTTTGCTATCCTCACCTCACCAGCAGTCTGCTTTATTCCATCAGAGCACTACTGAGCCTACTCTTGTCCATCTTGTCTCTGCTCTGCACCACAGTGCAGCCTGGTGGGCAGCTCACACAGAGGGGGCTCAGCTGCTGCCGTGGTGCTGGCACCCGCTTTGCACCAGTGTGCAGCTCTAGACTGCCAGACTCCCTGCCTGCTCCCTGGCAGCACAGTGCCACCTGCGTGTTCATCACGTACTTACCTGTCACTACAGCTCTGAAAAAACATCTCAATTCACAATCTGATTGAGGGTGACTTATTCCAATAACAGATTTTTAAAAAATCACTATTTCTTCATCTGCTTTCACCTCTTCATGCCTGCATTGTACCATGAAGTCTTTGCTCATTTGATGGAGGACTTTTTTACAACACACAAGGTCTTTCATCTTTCCCATGATCAGAACAAGTCAGTGCACCTTTGCTATTTCAGTCTCTTTTAAACTGGGGTGAGCTGAACTTTCTATGCAAAGATTTGACCTCTCCTGAAATCCCCTGATCAGCATTTCCCTTGCTTGCTCTTTCATGTTTGAAGCATTATGAAACACTGGAAACTCCATTCTTTCATACAGTAGTGAGAAAATTCAAATAATCAGCTGAGTCCCAGGAGACATGGGGTCTCTTTCCAAGTTTGAAGGCTTCTTCCTAATAGAAGTTTTGCTCTTGAAAGTCTCCTGGTTAGCAGGCAGCTGATGATACAGCTTCTCTGGAGCCTGATTATACTTCCAGCCCAGGGGCAAGTAATAAAAAAGACTGCCTAGCTCTGTGAGGTCTGAATCAGGTGCTAACACTGAACATCTGCTAGGGCCTCCGCTCTCCCCTACCCTCTCTTCCATGTGCTGGGTATTGGAGTATTCTCCATTTTATAGCTTGTGGCAACAAAAGGCCAATTTAGAGAGAAAGCATTGCTGACAGCTTTATCCAAAAACCCCAGACTCTGCTTTAACTGCTCTCCATCCAGGGCTTCGGTGAAAGAGCACCCTGACACACTGAAGAGATCCCCATTGTAATGCAGCCTTTGGATGCACTCAGCAGCAAAGCACTCACAGCCCCACTCGAGTGACATGGACGGACTCCAGCACACATTTATTACTTCATACAACCAGATCAAACATCATACAAAATTCACAGTGCCACCCAAGAGGGCCTTCACAGATGTTTAGAAAACACATAAATACAGCTCTAACACAGGTTTTTTATGTAATCTAGGTACAACCACTGAAGCACCACCTCTCGTGTGTGCGTGCCCCCAGGTGTGTGGATGATCTCCATACACAAACAGGAGGTTGAACAGTGTTGCAGCAGGCTGTGACATGCTTGTACATTGCTCTCCAAGGAATCCAGGATCCTTACATAAGGTTTTCCACCAGTGGGACGTGAACTGGTCTTACTTTGGGCCATAAGCTCATCCTTTGGGCCTTGAGCTGCTGCCACTGTTGGCTGCCCTTCCTTCCTGGGTTGCTCCTTGCTGCATCCAACACTGGCTCCCCTGGAGTTAATACCCCAGTCTCCAAGCCCACCTAGCTGGATGTACCGGCATAACTTGGTAAAGGTAAAAGGGTCAGCACACATGGACAGCTCCCTTTCCTGAAAGGCCACAGCAGGGAAGGGATGGTCTTGGTCTTCTGGGGTGCCTGATCTAGCAGGGCCCAAAGTCACAGCAGAAATGCTGGACACAACATCACAAACATCTACTGCCTGCAAACTTTCACTTTTCTGTTCTGCAGCTGTCAAGGATGAATGGATCTGTACAGTAAAAACATGTCTGGGGTAGAAAACATGACCTTTAGAGAAAAAGACTGCAGTACCTGAATAATTCCTACTAAAGGGAATGCCCAGTACAGTGAATTTTGCTTAACAGCAAAGAGAGAAGTTTAATGCCTTAAGGTAGAAGGTTCATCAAAGAGCTAAGGACTGACATTTTCACTAAGTGCTGTGCTTTCATCAGTAGGAAGGTCACTGCTGCTTGCAATGTGAAACTGAGCAAACTGGTACTTAGACCCTACTAAGCAGCAACTGCTGAATCCCAGCACTGCTCTTGGGCAGCTGAGTAGAGTTGTTACTGGCATTCATGTCAACCTCCTTCTACATCTTGGTTGTGTATGAGCAGCAATGGCCTCTTTAGTGAGAAACCCCATAGTGCTAATCTGGCATTAGCCCCAAAAGATTCGTGTAGCTTTACTAATTTCTACTGAAAAAAAAAAAAAACAAAACAAAAAAAACAAAACTCCAAACAAATAACAACTGTGGCAGCCTACAGCTTCATAAGGGAGAAATGACAGTCCATAGCAATATTTTCAGATCTTTCTCTCTATAAAGGTCCAGTTATTCCCCAGGAGGAATTATAGAATCATTAAGGTTGGAAAAGACCTCTCAGATCATCAAATCTGGCCATTAACCCAGCACTGACACGTTCAATACTAAAGAATGTCCCCAAGTGCCACATCTACACATTTTTTAAACACTTCCAGGGATGGTGATTTTACCACTTCACTGAGCAAACTAAGTATGTGATTTAAGGTTTTTGCCTTAGTGGTTAACATGTCATGGCCCAAGGGACCAGTGTGCTGAATTACTGGCATTACTGGGAACTTCCAAGGACTAACAAAAAAAAGCAAATAAGGATATATTCCCATTCAGTAAGAGGTGCTGTGTGTTTCTTACTCCAGTTCATCACATCTGTCTGTGCCACTGGGAGTGTCAGTAAAAAGCTGCAGGGCAATTCACATCCACCAAGATACTTAAGGCCTAGCTCACAACATCATCAAAAACTTGAGGGGTTGCATATTCCTCTGTAAATCTGGTTGTTTGACCACTCCTTCACATTCCTACCACAGGAAACCTTCATGTGCCAGACTCTCAGGCTGAGTCTGTGAAAAGCTCATGTAGTCAGTGTGACAGGTATACTCTAGAGAAGATTTCTCATGTTAGACTTTAGAACCCTTCTCATCATTGCACTTGTATGAAGGAAGGGAAGAAACAGTTAAGAACATAAATGAGGTCATACAGAGTATTTTAAAATATTACTAAACCAGTAATATTTATACATTTTTAAGAAAACTTCACCAAAAAAATAGCATGAACAGTTCTACAACATAAACAGGCACAAGTCCCATTGCCTAGTAATGCTAGGGAAAAGTTCATATCTAATCAGAAGTGGAAGTTCACAGCCGCTCGTTTTAAGGACAGTCTTTTGTTTTAAATACAGCCTTGATATTAAGTGTCTTTACTGTATTAAACTCTTAGTACTAAAATAATAATAGTAGTAACGATTACATTTAGATAGCACAGACAAAGCACAAGATGATATATAAGCATAAAAGTGCAAGTCATAACCTAAGTCAAAGTGCCTACTGGTCAAACAGGTTCAAATTATGTTCAAAGAACAAACATAAACCAGATTGAGAACAATCCATGCCTTTTTCTTTCCCTCTCATTTCCACCAGAAGTCATTGCAGGTAACAACTGGTAACAGTCTGAAGTGATATCAATTCCAAATAGGTGTGCATGAGAGGAGAGTCAGGCCCACATCTCATTTCCTCTGTGTAATGCCAATTAATCCACAGGCTTTGCTCTGAATATCCGAGCACAAAGAGAAAAAATAATAACTTGGATGCCACATTCAAGGGAGGCAGAAGCAGCACTCAAGAGCAGGGGGGACAGCAAGCCCTTGTCTGTTCCTCTGGAGTCACATCCCCCAGCTGATTTATTGACTCCAGCCATAAAAAATGACTAGGAGGAAGTCAAGTAACACTGCTCTTCATTTGAAAAATAAAAAGGCTACCCTCAGAAGTATGATTTTTCCCTTCCTGTTTGTCTTATTTTTCTACTTCAGAGATAAAATATCTTTTACAATATCAGCTCATTATTGTGTTCATTCCCTTTAAAGGCAAATAGCTTAAAAGATCCTGTCACCAGAAAGGGGTGGGATGAGGGCAGAGACAGACCTTTTATTAAACCTTTAAAAAGATTTCTAACTCATTTTGAAAGTGAGAACAACAAAAACCATAAAACTCCAGCAAAGGAAAGCTGTCACTGAGATTAAGCAGAT
Source organism: Pycnonotus jocosus (assembly GCA_013400435.1). Classification (NCBI taxonomy): domain Eukaryota; kingdom Metazoa; phylum Chordata; class Aves; order Passeriformes; family Pycnonotidae; genus Pycnonotus; species Pycnonotus jocosus. Next base: position 121,056 of record VWYP01034492.1, on the reverse strand, counting down.
CCAAACTCCGCCATCCATTTTTCATACTTCTCCAGGTCTGCAGCAGAAACAGATTTGGAGATTTTCTTCAGAGCCAGCTCAAAGTCCCCCTTGGTAACCGGCATCTGAAGCTCTTCTTTAGAAAGTGCACGAATCTCTTCTGGAGTTAAGCCATTAATACGTCTTCTCATTGCCATTAAAGATGCATCCCTGGAAATACAGGACAATGCATGGGAGCTAATTGCTAGCAGAATGTGCTGAATTTTGATTGTGTACTCCTGCTAGAAACCACTGGCAGGAACACTTAAGAGAGCATTTATTTACCATAGAAGATGCAGTTCACATCTTTCGTGGCTTCCATGTTCCCAGATCACTACATTAATTCAACATAAAGAATGCATTGGCACCAAAACCCATTTAAGCATATGGTAAATGTGCAGAGATAATTAAAACTATAAAACTGAAAACCTTTAACAATGATTCATGGAGATGAAATTTTACAACTTTAGAGCAGAAAAGGGCAGGGTGGGAGACAAACTCAAAGACTTTTTAAATTTTTTTTTAAGTAGTCTGGATTTTCACACCGCATTCCTTTTAGACTTCAACTTTCTCCCTGCAGCATAATCCCAAAGGACAGACAGTAAGGGTTAAGAGTGCAGCTCAGCTTGGCTGCCTGCTTGTCCACAGCACCTGGATGTGTGAAGGGCAGAGCAGGAGGCATCACACACAGCCTCATGTGGCCCTGCAGTGCTGAGGCCATCGGTGCCTGTGGCTCCTCATGCTCTGCCTGCTCTGTGACTCTTCCACAGCTCAGATCCTGCCAGCCTGGCCCATCAGCTTGAAGAACACTGCTCATTTTCTCACACTGTGGCCCACAGGCAGTCTGAAATTACATTTTCTCTTTCCCCAGGTTTTTCCCAGCAAGGGATAACACAAGCCTTAGGGAGAACAGGTAATTTCAATACTACGTGACACACAGTGAGTTTTCAAACCCATGGAGTGATTTCACATTTTCAGAAAGGCAGCAGGGGAAGAAGAAAAAGGATTCCCAAGCCATGCTCTTACAGGATCAGTTTCTCTTGATAGGATTCTTAAGAGACATAGACTTCCTTCAGATAAGTTTCTTCAAATACCTATTCTTCACCAAAAAAGACTGATTTGTCAAAAGTGAAACAAGTTATGGGAACAGGATGGAAATAAATTAAATACTAATATTATAATCTATATCCCCCTTGCACCTAGAAGATTGAGGTAGACACAAAGACTCTGCTGCACTTGGGGCTGTCCAAATATCCAGCATATAGAAGTCCCAAAGAAGTATTCTGTGAAAGGAATTTTTTTTGTATTATGGAATTCTAGCTTTTAAATTAATGGGATTAAAATATATTTATATATGCTTTGCACTACATTAACAAATGCAGACAACTACAATAAATGCAGCCAATTGTAACATGAAATTTGCTCAGATAATTTTTTTCACTCCACATCCAAGAAAACCTCATCTCACAGAAAGACTCCATGGTCTTTGGACCACTCCATGTGACAGTAATACATGAATACAGTAAATAGATCTGGGCCTCAAACAGAAACACTGTGAGCCTGGCTTCAGCTGTAGTGGGTATTGCTTATCATATAATGCAAATGATGACTTTCCAAGCAGTTGTATTTGCAAATTAAGAGCAATGAGATACCTGCAAACATTAGTGATGTCAGCACCAGAATAGCCTTCAATCTTCTCAGCAATTTCTTCAAGGCTGATATCAGGATCTAGTTCTACTTCTCGAAGATTAATCTTAAGTAGTTCTGCTCTGCCTTTTGCTAGAACGTAAAAATATTTGTTTGAAGACTGGCAGGAGTTACATTAAAAAAAGATACAAACACAATTTAGATTTTTCAGTGAAAAGTACGAACAAAAGAGTTCAATATAAGAAAAGAGAGAAAACAAGTCATAGGGAAGTGTGCAATCAAATATAACAAAGCACTTCCTTAAATGCAGTATATTAAAACAGCATGGTTGAGAGATATTTGTCAAAGTGATCTGTCATTAAAAATGTCTGTTATATCTCAGGTGATAAAACATTTGGGCACATATTACCTGAGGGCACAAAAACACAATCCTACAAATTTCTGTTTCTTCTCATATCCTTTTGGATCCACTCTCTGTTCAAGGGTTTGACTGCATATTACTCATAGAGTTTCATTAGAACTACAATAAGGATTCTATTAAGCAAGCTTCAGACAGCACAAACCCCTTAACAACAGGCTGAACTTTAGGCATATGCTTAAGCAGTTTATTCAATTGGGACCCAAGAAATCAGCTGAAGCCTGATAGAAAACAGACACATTAATAGAATAAACATGTATCAATATGTTTTCGATACAAATGTCCTTGTATCCCACCTTCCTACCCAGATGCAGTGAGCACACAGTGATAACCAGCTGTGTAAATGAGCACTTACACAGTCAATTAACCATTTCTTTTGCAGAGGGCATGTGCATATGTGCATTTGGGTATATATGTTAAGCAGCCTAAGCTTGTAAGAGCACATTTGACAGCTTAGGCCTCCATGTTACTCTGCACAAGGGTGGGAAAGAAGAGGATGACTGCTTTCCTGGCTTTCACGGCATAGGAAAAACACGCCAGCTCAGCAACTTATTCCCCAAGTGATCAATTTTTATGACCTATAAAAAAGGACAACCACAACAGAAGACGCAGCAGTAGGAGAGGCTAAAAGTCTTAAAGAAATGTCCAATAAAACACATTATGTTTTATTCATTACACTTCCTAATTCTTTTTTTTTTTCTTTTTTTTTTTTTCTTTTTTTAAGTTTTGGGGAAGGAGAAATAAAAAAGAAAATAGAACGCTTGTCTAGAGCTGCTGGTTTTGTGTGCTTTGCAGAACTGTCAAGAGCACAGGGTTATCCATCACATACAACTGGCACCAGCTATAGAATGGAGATTTATTATTTAGAGACCACAATGTACACACAGCATACCTGCAGAGAGTATCCTGCATCAGAGAACATTCTTCTAATTGCTGCTGTGGGGCTAAGCAAGTCTGTGCAGCATTTTGAAAACTAAACACTACAGAATATATGCTTGCATCAAATTCCACAATATACAGGTGTGTATATATGCTACCATATCACTTTTTCAATTAAAATGCCGGACTACACTAGATTACACATCAGCATTATAAATGTATCACTCAGACTCGCCCAGAGTAGAGTAGCACAACATTCTTACTTGCAGAATAGATACAACAGAAACAAAGACTGGAAATAAAACCAGATCACATCTCCTGTGCTGTCCAGGGTGTAATACACAGTGTTAAAAAACAATCTGGTTTAATTAGAAACAAGAGGAAGAGCTGATAGGATTTTAAACTAATTGGTCATAAAGACAGGCATCCTATTAGGAGCTGTTATTGCCTGTAAGCTGCAAAGATAAGCTGTAGAACTATTAGGTGTCCTTAGACCTGCTAAACCCAATCACAACCACTGTCACCACGGACACGCATCTTGTTATCTTGAGTGCTCATGCAGGGAGATGAGGCATGCACTGTACCAAGAAGAAACAGAGCTATGCAAACTTCAAGTGATGGGAATCTCAAAATTAATAGGACAGGTGAATGACAGCTAGGAAAGACAATACAAGCTGAGATGTCTTAGGGCAGGAAAGCAATCAGGCTGCTGCATTCTGAGTGACTGGAAGCACAGTAATAAAGGCAAGCAAGCAGTGATTTGCAATGAACTAAGCCTGTAAGTGAAAATTCATGGATTCACTTCTTTCCATTTGTCTGCAAGGGCATGGAGTGCATTTGCAATATTTGTGAACATGTCCAACGGCTGCCTTTGATGATCACTCAAGGACTGACTGTTAAACATTTAAAATAATTCCAAGCTCATTAAAACTAACTCTCTTTCAAAATATAAGAACCCATCAATGGCTTGCAATGAAATGCCACAGCTCTTTGTTTTTCAGCCCCCAAGCAAGCAGTGTTTCTCTTTTTCTCACTCTCTTTAAAAATAAAGCGATCCAGACAAATGATTAACCCCTGAATTATACTGCTCACCACAAAACCATCAGGATTCCTCACAAATGCACCAGTCCTGCAGTAATCCTAAACTCATCTTGTAAAGAGAAGAAAGGAAAATGGTCTTATCAAACATACCTGTGGGCAGAGGTATATAAATCCTCTTCTCCAGTCTCCGTCGGAGAGCTTCGTCAATATCCCAGGGAAAATTTGTAGCAGATAATACCATAACCATCTTGGAAGGGTCATCGTTTTCCAGAGCACCACCTACCCCTGCAAGCACAACAGTTCAGAGCAATTTTACTCCAGAGCTCTTATTGATTGAGATGCTTGCTGAGAGACACTGCACAGACAAACATAGCCTGGACAAAGCTAAGCAACAGCTCTCTATAGTCCTGTGTCCTTTTCCAAACTTCCCATAGCTAGGTGTCACAAGACCATCATTATCACAGAAAGAGGGACAGTTCCTTATTTTGCTGAGTCAGGGGAGGGCTTTCTTTGACAGTGCTAATAACAGAGCCATATGTGACTGTAGCCCTACTAGTCCCACTGACAGTGCTATCTCTGTTGAGTCTGGTCACAGAAGTCACTCAGCTCACCAAGTGAGGACTGCAAAGAGATCAAAAGCTTTCCTATATTGTGCTTACCACAATGAACCTGCAAATTTGAGAACATTTTATATAGTAGTTTATATACAGTAGTTTATAAGCAGTTTATGAGAGCTGCAATGTAAAGGTGGCTATCAAACCTCTACATCATACAATACTCCTCAGAAGGCCATGCTTGTTGTGTGCACATGCACAAAAGATGTACTACATCTGACTATAAAACGGTAATATTAGCTGCCATCATAGAATACAGCCAAAGCAGATGTCACAATGGGGTTCCACAGCTGGAAACTCTAGCAAAGGGCAGAATTTTGTTTAAACTGAATACCAATTAAATACCTGCATTAAACTGCACAAATCTCCATTATCTGCTTCTCTCTGGAGTCTGTGTCTCTTTAATATGAGCTTTCAAGTCACCCTAAAAATATCCATTTTAGAAAAAATAAAGCAGAACACCTTTTTCAGTTATCTGTTGTTGAATACTCCATAAATACAGTCAAGTTCTGCCTCATTTTTCTCTTATCTGTAAAGCCAAGTTTTCCAGGCAGCTCAGGTTCTTATGTTCCCACCTGTAAAGAAACAGCATCCCAGCCCCAAAGCCAGACCTAAGCCCTTGTTACCATCCATTTGCACAAGCAGCTCTGACTTGACTCTGCGACTGGCCTCATGTTCGTCAGACGTGCCTCTGCGGCTGCAGATGGAATCTATCTCGTCAATGAAGATCGTTGTTGGCGCATAAAACCGTGCCTTTATTCAAATGAAAATATCATTATTAAGGCTGCTCAGCAAGCACAGGCCCTCATCAGACCACAACCCATCCCTGCTAGACATACTGCATACGTGTCTTCCCTGACTGTCACGAGGAAGGAATTCAAGACCTTGATTTACAAAATGTCATATGCTGAGGTTTATATACTTTAAATTGTACTCCTTGGGTCAGTGTTGGTTGGCTTTCCCCAGCAAATGACATTGAAAAGGAGAAAAGAAACACTACCACAATAGAATAGTCTTGTTGACACAGCACAGGCAGTTTCCATATCCAGGTTTTGGGCTGGTGAGGGTTAAGCAGAAGGGACAGAAGGGAGCTCAGCAATCTCAAGAGACTCAGGTTTTAGCTGCAAATATTACAGGAGTGCAGTGAGGGTCCCAGAGGTGTAGTCCACATGGACATGTCCTTCACACACCCTGCACGATGGACTGCACCCACAGCTTCACTGAGAGGTTTGTGACCATCAGTCAGAACAAAAACAGAACTAAAACATGTATTGCTTCTAGAATAATGGTTCCAAACTCCCTCCAATTTCAAATCTACTTCATATGGGATTGTTACCCCACAACCAAACAAGTACTGAGTTTCTGTTGAGGTCACAACTCCCTATTTAGTCTGGAAAATGCTATCCTAAACAAGGGTGATGAAACCATTTCCTTCTTAATCCTCAATAACATATCATATGTGGAAAGCCAGAAATTATGCTTTTCTAATTGGTTGAGGGGGTGCCAGTTCAGTGAACTCCATACTTCCAGCATGCTGGAAGGGCAGGAGACCAAGATTGCTGTTCTTTCTCACTTCCAGCATGCTGGAAGGGCAGGAGACCAAGATTGCTGTTCTTTCTCACCTTTATGAGCCCCAGATGACATCATTGAGGACATACCATTTCAAACAAGAGGCGGACCAGCTTCTCAGACTCGCCTCTGTATTTAGACGTCAGCGTAGAGGAAGACACGTTGAAGAATGTTGTCCCACATTCTGTAGCAACAGCTTTTGCTAGCATTGTTTTGCCAGTGCCAGGAGGACCAACCATCAGCACACCCTGAAAGGTGAGAACAAAGGTAATGAACAACAAATTAAGAAAACTTTGCCATTGGTACTCCGCACAACATCTCAGTATGAGCCAAGATCTGGATTTAAATTAGTAACATAATCCTCATCAGTGGAAAACACAAGATAAGTATCCTGCTTTCGAGGACAGTGTGGAAGTGTTCTGCCATTTCTTCTTACCACTCCACTGGAGTCAGAACCTCAAAAGCCAGTAAGTGTTGCTTGCACCTAATGCCTAGGAAATGTACAAGAGATTTACAGAATCAGAATCAGAATCAGAATCAAACAGAGTCTAGACTTGAACTTAGGCCTTTCCCAGCTCACAAGGGGCTGCACAGGCAGAGGAAGACAATAAATTCATTTTTTGGAACAAAGGCCTCTTCACGAGAAAGTTTCACAGAAACCAAAATACTTTCACAGTTAGTTGTGTTCCCTCAGTAGAGAAATTTTCTACAGAAAAACATTTTCCTAAAATATCTGGACAATGTGTATGAATCTGGTCAATGTTTACATTTGCATGAGAGCATTTACTGAATATATCAGGTTGTTTTTTGCTTAATCTCCCAACCTCAATGTTCCTATGACTACACTACTGCATCATAGCAATTCCTGGATTAAACACTATCCTCATCATGCTGTTGGATGACTGGACTGCACTGCTATTCATATTTTACAGATAAACAACTGTGGTACTACTGCTCAGTCCCACAAAAGCCTAATCTGAACTTCAGTGATTATTCAGAAAGCTTTAAACTAGGAACAATAGCTAGGTCCCAGGTTGGTATCCACATCATCAGACTATCTTTCCATCTGTGGTCTCTGAAAGAAAGAAGCACATGCCTGCAGCTCAGCACATTTACCCATCATTACACAAACAGGTTTTTGGCTTTACACACAGTGTTCTCAGAACCCATGTTAAGATCATATCACTGAGATGGGTTAATCACTCTTGATAATACTACTACATTCAGCCATCTTTATGGGTAGTCTTTCCAACCCTTTAAGCAGCAGCACTGGACAAGGACAAAACACTGTTCCATGTTCTGCATAATACTAGTATAGGACCTTGTGATTTTAAGTAAATCTATAAAAATGTAGTGGTCAAGCAGCTTTGGGGTTTTTTCTCCTCTCAGCTGCAAGATCTTATTACACACTAACGAGAGTTTCCTAAAATTGTACTGTATATGTACTGCAAGGGTAATCAAATTAGCTAGAGTAAGAATTGCTCATCGTAATGTGTTTTGCAATTAATAACTTACATAAAATGCCATAGCAATAAAATAACTGTTAAATGCAAGCCATATAGCAAATTAGATTTCATCTGTTCCTCACAAAAATTTACTTCAAAAAGCACAAAGAATGACATGGAAGAGATCTATAAAAACAAATCAACCGGGAATGCAATTATTCAAAAATGTACCATTCAAAAGCAATAGCCTCTCTGTATTCCATTTTCCATTAACTCTTAATACCTTTATTGCCATTTAATACTTAGCTAATGCAAGCTCAACATACATTCATCGGTAAATTAAGTCAGAAATGTTCACACGCCATGTCTACAGCTAACAGTCCAAAGTCACTCCTCAGGCTGCTCAAGGTTTCCTAAGCTCCAGAGCAGCAAGCATAAAAAGTAAATGGACTCGCTTTCCTCCCCGTGAACACTCAGACATTCCAATTTGAGTTGCCACACAGTTATGCTGATATTACAACAATATTGCAAATACAGCCCTGGAGTGACTGGGTGGAAATTACTCAGCCTGTAATATGCAGGTCAGAGATGATTTACCGTTCTCTCTGAGCTTCAAATGTGTTCATTTAGTATTTTTAAAAAAGCTTCACCTCAATTCAAATCACATTCAAAGCATGTGTTTGATAAACTGTGCTTAGCGCAGGACCTGGTGATACAGGGAAGTAATGACATTTTTGAGCTATTGGTTAAAATCTCCATTATTCTGGAAGGTCAAATCCTGGATTTAGGTACACATGCTGTACACTGCCGAAATTGAAGCTCGTCCGTCACTTTGCACCTCCTGCTAAGCATTACAGGAAGCTTTACCTTGCATGTGATACTGGTGGCATTATACATGCATAACACAGGTGCAAAGCAGCCACACCAGGTGTAAAGCCAGGGGAAAATCAAGCTCTCTGAGGATAGAGACAATAGAAATATCAGTTAAAAAAAAAAAAAAATTTGGGTTGGCAGCAAAACAAGATGTGCATGGCTGCAAACAGAAACGCACAGGATTGAGTTGCTCTTTCTGCAAACTAGGAGGCTGCCACTTACTATTTAAAATCCTTGACAAACACAAAGACTTCTTTATTCTTCCTCTAAGGCTCTGTTAATCCAAAGTATTCCAATAAGAAGCTGAAATGCACCGCAGGGAGCAAGTGTTTTGATGAAATCACTGCAGGGTTACTTCTTGTTGTTGTAACAATCACTAGCAGAGCAGTGGGAAGCACAGTGAGCAACCAGGCTTTCTTGGCACAAAACAGTTCAGAGAAACAGAAAGAGCAAGCCCATGGACACTCAGAAACCCATGGCTGCAACTACACAGCACCTGTGTCGAATCAGGGAAGACAGCTGGCTCCTTCAGACAAGGCACAGTGCTCTGAATGCAGGCACAAACTGTGAGGGCTGTCTTGGGAATTGTTCTCAGGGGAGTCTGAACATCCAAAACCAGCTTCGGCTGCCTTTTTCCCTGAATTATTGTCCTGAATTCCTAAGCTCAACAAATGCCTGCTGCTACACTGATTACTGCAAGAAACAGCCTTCCCTTCAATACTTCTCAGTCTTACAGCACAGTCAGAGGTCAACAGTAGGGAAAATACATGCTGTTCTGTGTGAAAAATAAATTCATGAGAGTTACAGCTTCACAAGTCACCAGGGAAAAGGCTAACAATGAAGACTCTTCATAGCCTTGTCAGAAATCAATTTGCATTTCAGACTGAAGAGAGGAAATAATCTTAGAATCTTTTCCATGTCTACAGCCACCTGGTTTTCAGAGGTGATACTGCTCAGTAGGAAAAGGTAGTCTCATGCAAAGAGATGGAGAGTGTAACTCTTTAAAGGACCAAGCTGTCCCTTCTTTATCCACTGCCACAATACTTGGAGACAAGGCCAGTGGCATTTTTCATATTTCCTGCGGTCTGCTGAGATACCTGCCTAAAAGACAGATGGCCACTACATCCTCTATGCATGTTAACAGGTGAAAAAAAAGCAGAGCAGATCTTTACTCCGTTAGAAGATTTTGAACATTAGACAGATGGGGCCCCCATAATCTATAATAAGAGTATGGATCAACTTCCTCTAAGCCAATAGGAAAAGAAAGAGATTCAGCTGTTCAAAATACACTAAAGTCTCACCCTGCACATGTAACCCATAACATCTAGGCTCTGTCCAAGATGATAGCTCAGTTAACCCTAAAGTTAACTACAAGGCCCCTGGTACTGACCACAAGCACTCTAACTCCAAAGGCCCAATAGCCTAGGGCTAGGTTTGCACTGACTATATGTTCGGGCTGCCTCCCTGCAACTCATTAAAACCTCTGTGAACAGCTCTCAAGCAGCAATCTCCCACTTCCAGCTGGGTCTGACCTAAACATAAGCCAGGAAGCACAAGGACCAATCAGGAAAAGACAAAATAAGTGTTAGTAGAGCAAGATCCAATACACGCTGCTGAACCAGTGTACTAAACAGGAAACTACTCACGTACACAGCATTCCCTACACATGCCACTGCCTTCCACACTCAGAGTAACAGACTATTTGCAACATTCTCTTTTCCCCACTAATGCTTCTCAGTAACCAAAAAGGCCTTGTATTGTGACTAGTTATTCCCCAAACAAGCATCAATCCATCTCACATCAGAAGCAAGATAATTTTGTTTGCCTTTTACAGAAATGCTTGCCAAACTCCTCCCTGCTCTTCCTTCTTAGCTCTAAGCAAGGCCCAGATTGGGCTCACTTCTGGTCAATTAACCTCGTTCAGTCCTCTATCCTTCCTGTTGCCCTGCTGACAACTCCTTATCCTACTCTGAATTTCTCACTCCAGCTTCAACTATGCCCAGCTGCAAATGCAACTGTAAAGCTAAGTCACCAGACTGCCCCCCTCTTTCCTTGCTTCCTGGTACCATCCAGGCTGCAGTTTGCAGTCTGAGTGAAAGACAGTTAATACATTTGGAAAAAAACTGTCCAAGGGCTGTTTTCTTCTGGGAAATGATGACAACTGGACACCACAAGCCTATGTAGAGCCATCTATTATGTCTAAGCATTTTTGCTTTGGTCAGTTTAATCTGCATGCTCACATCTACGAGTTGGCATATAGAAAGTATTATAACACCAACAAGCTATAAGTGAGTAAATAAACAGAAAACATTGTTTACTCTAGCAGTTAGACATACTTCTAGCTGTTTCTTTCAGTGCCTTTTACATGAATCATCATGAGAGGATTTAATAAACAAATTCATTATCTTTTCCATTTACCTTTTTAGCCTTTGCTACAGGCACCCACACATTGCAGCAGGAGACACACACAGGTACAGCTTGCCATTTACTAAAACACCACATAAATACTCACTTTCCAAGGTCTTCTGATCCCTTTGAAAAAATCAGGCATCCACATTGGAAGAACAACAGCTTCTCTTAGTAATTTCTTGGCTTCTTCTAAATCTGCTATGTCATCCCTGTGCAAGATGAAGAAACTTGCATAAGATTCTCATACAACTATATTTCTTCTATTTTTATACAAGAGAAATAGCAAAGCTTTTTGCTTAGTACCATTTCTTTTAGCATGCAAGCATATGCCTCATGAGAGCACTCCTATCATACTGTGACCTAAAATTGAATCCACTTTTGGAAGACAGGGAAAAAATTATTTTCAACTCAAGTTACACAGAGCTGCTTAATTAAAAATTGTTTTGGACAATGTCAACACCAAAGCAGTATCTTTAAAGATCTCTGGAGTGCATGTTCATTTCAGCTGTACCTGTAACAGATGTACTGCACAAAATATCAATTAGCAACAAAAGCTTAACTTTAATCAAATTAATAAACTGTTAAAGCACAAGATCTCATTTTTGCCTATCTGTAAAAGATTATGTTGTCTCCCTATTTTAGGAGTTTGAAGATGGGTAATTTCTCTCCTTTTCCACACTAGCAAAAACACTTGAATTGAGAAAATCCTCATACCAGTGAATACTTGGATTCCTTGATACAATGTCTCTTTCAAGAGCTTCGATCAGGTCTTTGTCGTAACCTGCTCCATCAAATTTTGGAATTTCCCCATCACCAAATTCCTGCGGTATTTTCTTTCCCTAGAAGTGAAAATCATACAGGCTCATAAGAATATTACACATCTGACACACTTCCTGGCCAACCAAAGGCATTAATGCAGGAACAGCCTCACAAAGGGGCCTGTGTCACGACTTACTGCTGCATTAAGTCCTAGCTGAAGACCAGAGCATCCAAAGCATATTTTGAAGATGCTACGCTTGCCACCCTACCTGTTAGAAGTAAACATCTGACATTATCATCCCTGAAAAGGAACAGGGAAAGTATCACACACACTGTCTTTGATGGAGGAAAACCAAGATTCTCTCCCCTGATTTCATCAAAGCCTTCCTTCCCAGCCATATCTGCTTTCCTCAACTACAAACTATGTCTTGCCTCTCATTTGCAGGCCAGCTTCATAAACAATTAAAACGCTTTTACAAGGTCGTATTTATTTAAGGGCTGCATCAAAAGCCCTAAAGAAGCTCCAAACACATCCAGGCTTCTTAGACTACAATAATTTCTGCAACATAACAATGCTATGTCAGTGACCAAGCTACACTCTGCCTCAAATGGCCCAGAGTTTCTGGTTAATGCTTCCACAGTGCCGTTCAGTATATGGGGGTGAAGTAACACTTTCCCCTCGAAGCATCAGGGCTCACGCTCCTCCTCTCTCAGCTCTGAAGGAAATCGCTTCCTCTCTCGGCATCCAGGGTGCCTGGAAAGCAGCTGCGCTGCTTCAACGGAGGGGGCTGAGTAGGGAACTACTTTAGGACTCTTAACTCAGCTTCTAAACACTATCAACAGCAAGTTAAAGAATTCCAGCTGGCTGCACAAAAGCATCCTAGACGAAGGCGGGTTCAGAGGCAGCTGGAGACACACAAATAACCTTGCAGTGGAAAAACTCTTGTGTTGTTTAGTACTCCTAGCTCAGCTTTTTGCAGTGGAAATGAAGCTCAGAGTTGTGTTTAAGCAAAAGGCTGGTGTAAAAAAAGTAGTGGTCTGGTGTAAAAAGGAAACGGCGAAAGACACACTGTGGAGTTTTCAAGATTTCAGAAGATATAAAATGGAATCCAAATATAGCCACTGGGCGGGGGGGAAAGACAATGAAATGAAAAGTATTTGCTGTCTGTTACACACTCCTCTTGTCCTGCAATGGACTGGCCTTCCTACTTGAAAAAATTTTCTGCACATCACAGGACAATTGGTTTATGTTGTTGCTGTTGGGTTTTGGTTTTTCTCCTGAGTGAAACTGCGTTAAGGCAGGACCCGAAGAGCAGGAGCAGGGAGGGCGGCTGGCTGCAGCGCGCTGGGGCACGGGCAGCCCCGGCAGCCCCCGAGCCCGGCGGGCAGACCGCGCGACGCGCTGTGCTAGGCGCCACTGGCTCTCCTGCCCCTGCGGCACTTCTCGCCAGCGGAACGATGGAGAAGGGCGGCCAGCGGGCAGACGTGCTCTCAGCATCACCTCGGCTGTCATTGTAGTGACACTGAATTTTTTTTTTTTAATTTTTTTTTTTCCCCTAGTTCTGGAATTAAACCCAAATTTAAAGTAGTTGTAGTTTTCGCAAGAAATAAGATTATTAATGCTGGTCTCAAATTGGTCCAACCTGCAATTCTCAGTCAGCAGATAAGTGAGCATAGACTAGAAATAATGACTTTTTAAAAATGTCACCTGAAACTAGGCAGCAGGAGTAAGCATCATTTTTCCAGTCATCTCTTCAGGTATTACGTTCACAAAACAGCTTTAAATAAAGTTGCTGTGATGGCTTCTCTCTAAGAAGGTATGTCAACAGACAATTTTATGGGGCTGCAAAAGACTACTCCCATCTTCGGCAATCCCATCTCATAATTTCAGGCAACCAATATCTGTCTTAAACATTTAGAAATCAGCTGTCCTTTCCATCAGGAAGAGCTTAGATCTGCACTAACACACTGGAACAAAAACCTTGTTTCCAAAATTGATGTTATTTCTACCCTTGCACTAAGTTTCTGCATTAGTTTCAGCTGGTCGCTCCTCAGTGTGTCCACCACACTGACATACTTGCATCAGGCTTGTGCTCTCCCTTCATTCACCAAACCAAGCAAGCCTCCTTTTGGAACGTAAGCTGAACATAATTACCCATTCCCTTTGGCAACATCTTTTTTTCTCTCCCTCCTAATGTTAACATATCTTACTTCAGCATGGTTGTACACAAAATACTCCAGCTGTTTTCTCACCAGATCCTCCTATAATGGCACAGGTATCTCTTCTCTCTGCTTGTAACACTCAACAATCTGGGATTTTGTTTACTGGGATTTTGTTTACATTCACATCCATAGCATTATCATACTGCCCTCTTTAAGGCAACCTCAGCAGATTAATCACATAGAATAACCCTGAGGGCTCTAATGGCCAGAACTGGATTCTGAAGACTTGAAGAACCTTGCTTTCCTGCAGGTTCTTCCCACTGCATACAAATACGTAACGTGCCAGATAACAAGTGCCACATGCACTTGCCACCCCTCACTGCCAAAGCCAAAGGTGGCATCTGACTGTGCCTCACCTCGGCAGCCAGCCCTTCCCATCACCACCAGGAAAAGGTAATGTGCCAAATGGAAGTTCAGCCTGATCCGGTTTCTGCTGATACATCCAAATCCATCTGCTCCTCTACTGCTGAGCTCCCAGCTTCTAGCAGAAATTCTTGCTATAGTTTCCAAGAACACAGCCTCCTGCTCTGCACTGCTGAACATTATCCCATTTCCATGACTCCAACAGAGTCATCCAATTCTTCCTGTGCAACAGCCTCATTTGCCTCTTCTGGTGATTGTGCTTCCCAACTTGGTGTCATGAACAAATTCAGTTAGTGCATGCCTCTTTTTTGTGCCAAGTTAAATTAGCACAAAAATATTAATTTAAATACAAAACAAGAGTCAAAACTGATTTGCCAGTTGACTGCTAATTCTCCTTTCAGTGCAGCTTGTTTACTTTCCCCTTGCTGTCTAATCCCACTTTACAATTCCTCTACACTACACAATTAACAAATTGCTTCCCATGTGGTATCTGGGTAGATTAATTTCTTTCTATAAGACATTAACTAGAACTCTAAAGAAAGTCCTGGCAGAGGCAACACCTTTGCTTAAGAAACCGTATTTCACTCTATTCCACTTTTCAGTTAGTTCCAAGTCTTTAGCTTTTCATCCACTAAATTTGTTGTAAAACATATAAAAATTAACAACTCCAGTTGCCTGGATCACTTTTCCTTTCCCCTTCTCAACAGAGGCATTGTCAACACAACTCACCATTCACATGAGACAGCATCAGACTAAGTAACTTTTACTGTAAAAATGTGCTCCCAGCCCTGCAATTTCACCTACCAGGTAATTTAGCATTTTCAGATGGAGATTATGCAGCTTTCCAGTCCCAATGCATGGAGGTCTGTGCTTTCACCTAAATGCAACTATCTCATCTCATGTCACAGTTGGTGATGCACAGGAGGATAATCAATCAAAAAAAATTTAATTTTTTAAGTCATAACTTCATTGATGTTAATATTCACTGATATGGCTGTGCAGCCCGTGGCTGTTTCATATCCTTCATAATATTTACTGTCCTTATCCACTGACAGTCTAAAATAATCTAAAAAGTACCCCTAAAAAAGTGTTCTAGTGCTTAGATATGGTGTTATGCAATTTCTAAAAGACATACTGGTAGCATTCACGCTGCCTCTTTAAACTGAACTATTAGACAGAAGATAAACTCTTGACGCTGCTCCAGCAGAAGGTACCAGACAACAAGCCTAATAATTTCCAGTGGTACTAAGAAGGAAAAAAAAAACAACAACAACAACAAAAAAACCTTGAAAGCAGTATTTTAGGAAAAAGAAAAAGGACACATAAGGATTTAGTGGATAGACACAATCTGGTGGGTTTAGTTCAATATTATTTTATATTGCACTAAAAAACGTAATTTTATTGGCATAGTCAGGTTAAAATTACTTATCCCAAGATGGTTACTGTCAGAATGAAAAGATGTTATGGTCTAGAGAGAAGACACAGTGAAAGAAGGCATTTGTTTCAAGTGAGGCAGAGCACTTCTAAAATATACCTACTATACTTACACTTACCTTGAAAAAAAAAAAAAGCTTGACATTGTGGTATTATAGCCAGGACAACATGCAACCTATTACACTGCAGCCAACATCTAAGGAAATGGGTAGTTCATGACATGTTCTAAATAGTCCCATCCTAGCACCCAAACCCAAAAACTACAGAGCTGAAACATTTAGCAGGAGAAAAGGTTACTTAATTTAAAGCTTCAGGTTTGCCCTATTATTATTAACTGAACATGATGAGGTACCAAATCTCTTTGATTCGACATACCAGGCTATAGAGGAAAGCTGCTTGATGGTTCAAACTCAGAAACTGAAGAACAAACACTTGTAAACTAAGGTAAACCTATTTTCATGCCTGTGTGCAAAATACAGGAAGTTGTATTAACTTTTTCTACTTCCCACACCTGGCTATTCTTTCATTCAAAATCTTTCTGAAAGGCAATCATGGATCCCTTACAAGAACCATTATATAGCACATGAGAATTTGTAACCTGGGGCGATTTTCAGTCACATACCCCAGACAAAGGAACTAGAATAACCACCAAGGAGCTAGACAAAGGTGAATACAAGAGCCATGTATTGGAATTTTTTGAGGAGCAGACATATTTTCCTTCTGCCACCTAGTGACCAATTTATTCAGATAAGAGCAGTGTTTAAAATGTACCATATTAAATGGAACACCTCCATGACTTCTCCTGCACCTCACAGCAGTAGTATTGCTAATCACATTATTCCCAGAGACAAGTATTATACAAGTCATGTTGGTGTAGGCTCCTTATAGTAAAGCCCTATAATGCTCATCACCGGAAAGCTTGGAGAGCAGAGTTCACCCTCATTAGAGCTAAGACTTTGAAGGCTGCCTTACACAAGCACATCTGGTGAACCTGTCACACACCACGACTCCAATTCCCCATATAGCTGGCAAAACTTTCAATAATTTCACAGATCTTCATGAGAATTTTATAGCTTGCAGGAGGCACATTTGTTATTTTAAATCTTACTGATCTGGGGTAGAGAGATATCTAAAATGCTTGATCTATACAGTCACTCAGTGGCACTGCTGAAAATGTGCCTGGCCTTACCTTCTGATGGTAATAAGGGCTAGGATTACTTAATACTTTTCCTGTGTATCAAAAACAATTTATGATGGAAGAAGTGTATCTTTGAGTTATTCCTAAGCTGTCAAGAAGTGCAACAGAAAGATCACAAAGGAACTAACCAAATTTTGGAAGAAAACTGGCCTAAATATTTTCTTATTCATCTCTCAAGATCTGTACAATACTGTGTGCCCCTATAGGAAGGCATGTCTTGTATATTTGTCTGTCAGTAATGCCACTTCAGTACAGTCTCAATTTGTGTAATTAATACCGCAGAGTCCCTGGGTTCATGGCACTAATTCCACAGTTAAATTTAAAAACACAAGTGCCTCAGAAACAGTGATTTGCACACTAACATTGTTTTCAGCCATGAAACAATGTTTTTTACATCACCAGTTTTTAGTGAATCACTGTTTCTCCTTTTCTTTCACTTCAGCACTGCTTCTTTTTCATGGATCTTCAGAAGAAAGTATCTCCAAATTAGTCTAATTAGTTTAATTCATTGCTTTTACTTATAAAATAAAAGAGTTCCAAGAAACTTCTTTCTAAACACTATAATAAATACAAAATCCTTTTCAAAAACCAAAGAAAATTTAAGTTGCTTAGAGTTTGCTTTTAACACTTCTCCCTCATATAATTTTCAAATATGTACCTTCAAATAATTTGGCACAGATTTACCTGTCATCAATGCATTTATGGAAGTGTTCTGAACTCCTAGGCACACCTAAATTATACTATAGTATGGCAGAGGCAATGGTACTGTGGAACTCCATTCATAATGCTTCAAGTCTAAGGAATGGCACTAGTCTCACTTTTGCACTTTTTATATCAATATCTTTGCAAAAGCCCTGTATTGGATTCTTTTAAGGAAAAAAAAAACTCCTCCAAACATGGAGGGAAAGGAGGAGAAGGGACTTTATGCCTGAATGACGCTTAGAGATTAGAGACAAGCCCATAATACTCCAAGAATAAGAAACCCTCAGGAACTGGACACTATGCTTCCCTCCCTCAAAAAAACCTTACACCAAGACAGAGCAAACATGACAGGACTTTTCTTAATTTAGTTTAATTATTAATAAATATCACCACAATACATGCTTTGCTCACAGGGAACAAGAAAGCACTAAGTTTTCCCACACGGGATAATTGTGACTTTTTATTATCTGCATTAAATGACTAAGAATGCTTCCCTTTGCCACCTGCTGCATCACAATACCTCCCTGCCAAGTTCTTTCCCACTTCTTACCTTGTCATCTTTTCCTCTGGCTCTGGATTCCCTTTCGCGGCTGCCTGAAGATTTCTCCCCCTTGGACACCATGTGTGCTCTGCCCGCAGGCCCGCGGGGCTGAAGTCCTGGGGAATCTTTCTTCAAAGATTTTCCATCTCGGTTGGGACGTTTGATCTGAGGTGGAGCCCTAACAACAACAACCACAATAAAAACATGCTAAAAACAGCAAAAAAAGGAGCAACAGTAAGAAGGAAGGATTCTAATTTGCCTTAGTACATTATTACTAAAGCTGCCAAGACCCTAAGCCTTATTTCCCTATATCCACAAATTCAAAACCGTATTTCTGGTTCTGTTTGATACCCAAAGTAAGAAGAAAAAACACAAAAGAAAAAATTAACATTGTCAGATCTGTACTCCTAATCAGTCTTACAACAAACAGACACCCATGTAACAAAAGAGGAAACAATTTAGTAAAAGTCTTCAAACGGAATATTCCTCTGACTCCAAACTAGGAGTCAAACTTGTACATTCACATGCACAAGTTCTACACAAACAGATGACATTCCTGGTAAAATAATTTTTTTAAAAATAGAGAAATTAAAAAAAAAAAAAAAGGTGGCTAAAAGCTTTGACAGGCCCCAAAACAAAAGAGGGAGGATTTTAAACAATCCGCCTACCTCTGACTTCATTCCCCTGTGTGAAAATGTCAAAACATAAAAATTGCCTTGAAAGCAAAAGCAAACAGAGCTGAACTGCAACCACCTATATTTGTGTACATCACCCACAAAGTCAAAGTGTAGTCAGCAGTAGAATGAGGAGAAAGAATTCGGTTTTAAGACAGGTGTCATTGTCATTTTTCTCTAGGGATTGAATTTAAAATACAGAACTAAAACAGCCAGGGATGTCACCCAAATTTAATAAGTGTCCACTATTGAATCTTGTACTGATTCTTGTTTTGAGTAACTCAGAATTTGTTAACCCTAAAAGCATTTTCCTGGAATATGCTTTAAATTGAGTACATTCTTAAACACACTACTGGATACAAGGGCAACATTTTGCTTTTCAGGCATTTTCTTCAAATTTAACAGCATAGAACAGTGCCTAAGTTTCCTTACTTATTTGCACAAGATTTGAATTTCAGCTTAAAAGAAGCAGATGAACTATGGAGGCTTTACCATTTAAGAAAATACAAGAATAAATAGATCTTGAACTTTACATAACATTACCATAGAAAATATGAGTTATTTCTACCACTCACAAAAGTAATCAGCATTAATATAATTTTACATTTATATTCTTAGGGGGTTTTTTTAAAGCAAAGATCTTTTTGATAATCACAAAGCACAGAAAGTTATAAATAAACTTGGCATTTCTTTCCATTAACCAAGATCTCTCATTTCACTTTGCTCCTTTTGTTTATGTGAGTATACACATGTTAAAATTCTGTGTTCTTATGTTAGAAAAATATTGGCATGATAAATGTTATTTTTGTCTGTAAACTGAATCTGTTTCCAACCAGCTCTGTTAGGTTAAAAATAGGGATTTCAGAAAATGCACAAGCATCTATTTTAAGAAATCTATTAGCTAATTGAAGTTACCTTAAATACAGTTACCGAAGAGATATACCATGTGTAACAGAATATGTTTAGCAATAAAACTAACCAATGGATTAAATACAGGTTGAATTATCTGTAGCTAGGGAGTGATTTCTAACCACCATGTCCTTCAAGATTCTTCAGTTCCAGCTCCTTACAGACTCCTCAGTCATCAATTAATTCTTTTGCTCAAATAAACTGAAATGGAAAAGCATTCTCCTCGCACGTGAGAACATCAGCTGTCACCAAAAGCTCACTTACCTCTGCAGCAGACTCTAGTTCCAGGCACTTAGTTACTCCTACCAGAATAAAGGAGTGACTCTCTTTAGAATGTCAGAAATAAATCTGACTGTAGTTTAAATACTTTTTTCTCAATTAATTAGATTTACTCTTAATTGCAAGTGACTAAATTAAATGTAATGAATGTGTAAAATAAATGTGATTTTCGTATTACAAAAGCATTCAAAAACAAATACAAAATTATGGTGACCCACCTTTATTCCAACCACTCTTCCTGAGCCTCTCCTTACCTGTGTTCAGCTGGAACAGGAGGAGGCCAAACAGCTGGATCTCTGAAAGGCTCATCTAGACAGGATACAGAGATATCTGGAGGTCTGTCCATTTTAAAACTCTCTAAAGTGTTGACAATGCTCTTAACTTGTTCATATTCTTCAACTAATTCTTGTCGGACCTTGAGAAATATGTAAGTTATTTAAAAATTGTTACTTTTCAAACTTTAAAAAGAACCAAACAAACACAGAAAGTACCTCAAGAACATAGGCTAACCTCAAAGGCAGGGACTCCCAAGTCTTCCTATTCACAAACCCCAGACCTATCAGGCTGATAATAGACCTTTAACAGCAGCAGAAGCAATTGAATCTTTGTTGAGTTCATTTTCCTGGTTGTCAATGTCCCAACCAGACATGATTGCTAACGCAGTGATCACTCTACTGTAATGTGCTGATACTTGGATTTATGTGTGCATGTTAACATGTATGCCCACATGCTCTCATACTAGTAACGGTGTTGTTGGCAGATCTATAGTAATTTGCTACTATTCTGGCATAGGAGACCTCTGATTACAGTCTCTGATGTCCTAGTTACAAAACTGGCCAAATCATTAAAATATAATATTACAAAATGAACTCTGTGAGGAGCACAACATTAGAGTGTGTCTAAAGGAGAGCAACTAAGATGGTGAAAGGACAAGGGCAAGACTTATGAGGAGCAGCTGAGGTCACTTGGCTTGTTCAGCTTGGAGAAGAGCAGGCTGAGTGACCTCACAGTGGTCGACAAGTTCCTCGAGGCGGGCAGCAGAGAGGGAGCTGCTGATCTTCTCTCTGTGGGAACCAGAGATTGGACACAAGAGATGGAATAAAGCTGCATCGTGGCAAGTTCAGATTGGACATTAGGTTCTTCACTGAGAGGGTGGTCAGTCACTGGAACAGGTTCCCCAGTAAAGTAGTCATGGAACTAAGTCTGACAGAGTTCAAGGAGTGTCTAGACAATGCTCTTATGGTTTAGTTTTAGGTAGGGGCAGGGAGTTGGACAATATGATCCTTATGAGTTCCTTCCAGCTTGAGAGTTTCCACCAAGATTTTATTAATATATGTGACTGTCATCAGCAAGATACTGGTATGGACAGAGGACAGACAGCAAATCTCCAAGGTCCTGCACAGGTCTTGAAACACTGCATTTACTTACCAGAAGCTTTATGAACACCTGTACAAAAAGAGACTTAAGTACAGGAAGATCTTGACCATTTCACAGGGCAAAGCAGCCTTCTTGCACATTCCAGATGGGGTAACTGTATCCTTCCAAAGACACAAGACATCCAGCTCAGGCAAGATTATTCCTGCCCTGCTTTGCTCTCTTTGCTTTCTCATCACACAATCAGTGGACACGTTCCCCAGTGTGAGAGCTTCCAGCTGAGTCACAAATGTAACTGATTACTAACTTGGTTCCTTCAAACTGTCTTTACACACATCCCTCCTGTCCAAAAAGAAATCCAGCCAAACAGCCGCTGTGAGGTACAAAGGAATGATACAGCATAAATCCTCCAGGGCACCACTCCACAAGAGACAGCCTCTTCCTACTCCAGTGCTCCAAGAGTATTGACAGGATTCCTTCTATCAGCCTTCCAACACATGCAGAGAAATTAGTGGAAAACAACTTTCTAGCACTAACAGCCAGTGTGCTGTCATTCACCTCACTGGACCAGCAAGAAGATGGTATCTGGAAACTGAGGGCAAGTGGCCATTTGATGCTTTGGAAGATGAAAACAGACTAACATCTGCCAGCCATCTCTTAGCCAGACCTGAGCAGACCAAACCTGAAATACATACCCTGTTTCTTAGTCAATGCTTGGCAAATCACCAACAAAGAATCTTCAACATGTGGACCACAAAGGAAAAGCAACCATAAACTCCTAGAGGCCTTAAAGAAACTGACTCAGATAAAGACATGCAGAAAGACTTCCTTGCAGTTGAGAAACAACCCAAACATGGGCAAAAAAAAAGGCTGTGCCACAATTATGAAGTTGACTGAGGTGTGTCTTTCAGTGATCACTGCCACCCTGAAGCAACCTAGGGCTGCAAATGGAAAAATCACTGTTTAGACTCACCCAGTCTTTTTGTCCCCCATCATACACACCTTTATGTGCCAAAACCCTCAGGAGGCTTCAGCTCAGGTTTTAGATAGCCTGAAGAAAGCTTTTAAGTTATTTATGTTTAAGCAGTTTCAAGAGATAGTGTGTCAAGTTAGCAGCTCACCACTGCCAAATAGATAAAACTCCCTTTACTTCTTCTTCCCAACCACACTGCTCCTGCTCTTCTGGATTCAATTCTGGCATCTTAATACAGTCAGACAGGTGGTAAAATGGCAAAAAAAATTTGCCTAGGAGGGTAAAAAGAAGATAAAGGACACTTCTGCTGGGTTCTTCACATGCACACCATCCTGTGATCAGGTAAATCCCAGGAAAAAACAAAATGACAGGGGGCAGAGGAGGGAGAGAAGCTGGTGCAGAGGGAGGGAAGACAATGTAGGGAAGAGCTTGGCCTCTCTAGGCATGGCAAGATGTTAGCTGTATGTTACCTTCACCTACCATGTGAAGCTGCCTCGTCCCCAGAGCCAGGCTCTAGTACAGCACCCACCCCTACCAGCCACATCACCTCCTCCACAGAAGCAGCATCATGAGCACTGGGTGATGTTGGAAGGCCCAATAACAAGCCTTTCAGCCCACGGGATGGCCCCACAGCTTTGTTTTGACACGTCAACCCCAAGAATTTCCAGTAACCAAGCAGAAAACACATCCTATCATGTGGGTATAAATACAGTGCACAAGAATTGAGTTCACTCATTCTTAGTGGTAGTTACAAAATCCATTTCAGGGAGTACCTCTGTATTTCATAATCTGGCAACTGTTATACCTTTTCCATCACCAGCTTTTATTTGCTATGCTAGAGCTTGTACTTCTATACCCATTGCAATAAGTGTGGGTATTTGTACCTTCGTAAATATAAATTATGTGTGGGACTTTTTTTTTTTTCTGAAGAAAAACTGATCAAGTTTATCCCTAAGTGTTTTCCAAACCTGAAAATACTACCTGCAATTAGTGTTAGTTACTCAGCAAGCTCGATCTTTTAAAAAGTGAAAATAAAAAGTCCCTAAACCATATCCAAAACAGATACCCTGCAACCGTCTGATCCCATGGAGTGAAGGTATAGCTCCTATAATGACATCTATTCATGAGTTACCCACAGAATGTTTCTTAATTAATCACAATGTAACCTACTAAATGTTAATGAAACAGGCATGAAGCAAAAAACAACAAAAGCGTAGATCGCCCAAAATGTGTTTGAAATAATAAAAAGAAGAATTCACTCTTTATTAAGCAGGAATACAGTGCACCTAATCACCTGCACCAGTGACCTCAGTCAGTCAGGGTGCCTTGCTGGCTGCTCCAAGCGCTCAGGGAATCACTGAACTCCTGCCTGAGCTCCAGCAGAGGCCCCTGTGCTCTCAGTTCTTGTGCAACACAGGGCACATGGTTCTAACACGCAGCAGGTTTTGCTTGACAGCCGCTGGCCTTGTTGTAAGCCAGTACTATCTCCCGGGGGCACGCTCTGCTGTCATTCTGCAGCTGCTGAACTGTCACTGAAGCAGCTCGTTCCTACAAGCCAGATGTCTAGTAAAAACACTGCAACAGCCAAGAAACTCTCTCAGAATAAACAGGGAGAATGTAAATACAAGTAAAGTTCACAGTAGTGGTCATGAGACCTACCTTTTAGTTTTGGTAAGGATGAGTTGCTTCTGATTTTGAATCTTTCCAGTCCCAGCCAGCATTTACATGAATTAATATGCCTACCTATCAGCCAAACCTCAAAGCACAACAAAGTAACTTTTTCTTTTTAAAATGAGCTCAGGAGGCCTAGGAGTGAAGATGCAAATTGAGCTACACTCAGGCAACCGAAGTGCAAGCTGGGAACTCCCTGGATGCAAAACAAGGATGGGTCTTGAGAGCAGGTCACCCTGATATCCCCAAGACAAACCAGTCAAGAGATGATCAATGGCTGTGAATTTTCCATGAAGTCAGAGGAATTCTTATGCTGTCATGCCTCTGCTTTGGTGGATCCTCAGCATGCATCTTTTGCCCTGTTTAAGTTCTGCAGGGTATGCCACACTAGTAACAAAATCCCTCTTCCCTGGTTAGCACTGATTTTGACTTCCCAGAAGCAGTACTGCATCAAATGTAACTGAGCCAGTCAGCTGTTCCCAGGGGAGAAGATGTTAACATGTTCATATTCTTAACCATCAGCTCCAAGCAAGAGGAATCCTCATAATCAAGAAGTCCAGTTGCAAAGCTGAAGCTGTCTCTCTGTGTGACATGAAATACAACCCAACAAATACTTGCACAGAACATAATTCTGTCCATACCAACCTGCAGAAATTTGAAAACAATGACACCTACATGCCAAGAGGTAGATCAAGAGCATTTGGGAATCTAACCCAACATCACAACTATTTCTGGTTCACCTGGGCATTGACATTGCTCAGTAAACTACTGGGAAAATCCTCTGCTGTACACGAAGCAACAAAACAGATCCACCAGGCATGAGGTACCTATTCAGTACTCACTGTTGGGAAGAGACCCAACAGGAAGAACAATGGTGTATGTAAGAGATGTAAGCTGGTCAGCTGCACAGCCACAGCCAGAACCATTCTTTGAGATGTTCCTCACAGGAACATTTTTGTTTTACAAGGGAACATGTCCACAAACATATGAAACTTAGTTCACTGCCTCAGAAGTACCAATAGGACAAACACCCTGTTAGTGAGCTGCATGCAAACATACAGAAAGGAAGGGGATGCTTCATACTGACACAGCATCCCAGGAATCCTTCAAAAGGTTCAAGGTTGTGAATGTGTATGCAGACACTGCATCCCAGAGAAGAACTGGTTTAAGTAACAGTCTTCTCCTTTGAGCACTTACCTACATGGACATTCAAGAATAAAAGCACTACCTACACAGTATTAGTGATTGCTAAACTCCACCTCCAAAAGGTACCAGTGGTATTATCCTCTCCAGATTCCTCAGATGATGGAGAAGCTGAAGAACCTGAAGAAAAGGCTAGTTCCATATGCTTGAAGAGACAGAATTTCAGACAAAAATCAAGTGCATTAATCCCCTTAGCCATGACCTAAGGGTTGCTTTGCTTCTCAAGTCACTTGCGAGAACCACACTGGTATGGGAATCTTTTGCTTCTGCACGTTACTGGTACCAAGTGGGTTGGACCTGAAATTTGCTAAACATACATAATGTGTACAGCATTACTCTTTAATGAGAAAGATCCAGAATTAATATCTACATATTGCTTTAATACTGTGAATGAATGTTACTTGTGATCCAACTTCTCAGTTAAATTTTTTCCAGAAGAGGTTGTCAGTCAAGACAGCTCCTTGACTGTGACTGACAGTTTGGATGTAGCTGCTGTCGGAGCTGGAAAGTACTGCTAACATCCACAACATTAGACTCCCTCTTAGTCTGTTTCAAGGAGTGAGAAAGCACAATTATTTATAAAGAGTGGGTAAAGAAAGCAGGTCTAACTCTACAGGTCTCACCAAAATATGGAAGTTCTGGTATGGAAAAGCTAGTAGTTCCAGGGCTGCATCGTTTGCTCTTGGGCTGTATCATTTTGTTCCCATAAATGAATGAGAAGTCAAACAACCTAGGGATGAAGGCCTTTTTTTTTTTTTTTTTTTTTGTCACACTTCTTACCTTTTGCTCTTTGTCTCTGAGCCTAGCACCAGTAACAGCAAGGCAGTATTCTGACAAAGCTCATCTGCCACTACTGTGTTGGGAAGTTTCAGAATTAAAATGAGTGCACAGCATGACAGACACTACCCCACCTGCAGATCTTATTTAGGACAGATCTCTAAAGCATTTATGTGACATGGTTGGGGCCATTCTTCTTTTGCTGAAAGGGGATAATTTCTGAGAAGGTGTCAACTTCAGATCCTCTGCTACAGAGCCAGCTGCCTTCCCCAGGGAATAAGTCTTGGAAATCGTGTTAATGGTCCTTTTATACTTGAGGTTTGTCTCCAATGTGCAGCACACATTCCATGATGCACAGCCTTCTCTGAAGCAGTTCAAATAACACACAATAATACGAGACTTGAGTGACCTTCACAACACAAGAGCTGTTGAAAGTTTATTGGAAGAATCAGTGTCATTAGAGGAAACACTAAATACTAGACGTGAAGACAATGCAGTGGTTCAGCTGCAGAATGAGGAAATCCTCATGCTCTACCTTCACATCAGCTACAAGTTTGGCAGGAACTAAGGACACGGACTGGGTATAAACACATTGTATCAGCATATCCTGGGGTGGGAAAAAGCTTGACTACAAGTACTTGAATGTGAGTATCTCCTGATCAACATCCTGCTTACTACATTACCAGGAAAGCTATCTCTGCAGCATGTACATGCACATGCTTTGCAGACAAGCTCCTCATAAGCAGACTTCTACAGTTCTACGATAAACACCTATGAATAGCACTGTTACTACAAAGTGATTGTTAACACTGTTGTACTTATCAGTACACAAAATACTCTGTTAGTGTTAGAAGTTTCAAACACAAACCCATAAACAAATCATCTGCTGCAATAAAAAGGAAAATTTGCTTCTGTTTTTAAGTGATATCATTTAAACAGATGATATTTAGAAAACCTCTTCCTGAAATTATCTCTTTAGCTACCTACTGCAGAATTGTATCTTTTATAGGAACTATGTTATTCTTTCAAAACACGGTATTTACGAAACACTAATCTTTTATTCTAGAATACATCTTTATATGATTTTCCTCCTTTTTTATGTTTATGGAACACATTTTGTACCATGAAAAATGGGACCAAAAAATGTAAGACTTAAATACTGAAAGTAATAAAGAGGTGTCCTTGAGGGTTCTTACATTTCATCTGCAGATTACTTCCATGGCTTCAACAGTACTCTGTTTAGCAGAGAGATGGATGTGTGCAAGAGTCTGGCTAAGAGTATGACTTGCGTTTTTAGAAACCTGATCCAAATTTGTACACTATAGTCTTACAGTTAACTACTAGTGAGATGACCATTCTAGTGATGCTAACCCACCCACTCACAGTTTAGTTTGCTGGACATTAGATGGCCAAAAGATGCAAGAGGAAAAGGAAGTCCTCAATTTCTCAAAAGTATGCAATCACAGACAGTATGCACACACACAAACAGACCAGGAATTAGACAGACATCCTAAGTGAAAACAACAAAAGAATTGATTCAATTAGAACAACAGAATTCCTTTTAAACACACCACAAAAATTATCTTCCCATGAATATCAACAAAATATTGTACAACAAATGTTGCCAACATCACTGAAATGTAAGTCCTCTACATCTCATAAGGTTTGGGAGATACAGGATGGTTTTCAAATATCAGGTAATAGAATATGGGCAATGTTATTTCACCCTACCTGTTGCCATTTGCCCTTAATTGCTGGATCTCTGATCGACTGGCAATGTCTCTGGATTTGCTGGATGACACCCTGGTAATATACCATAGAAGAGTCATAATTCCCAAGGAGTGCATATTCTCTTCCTTTTTTGGCATTATCACAAATCTCTGCTAAATTCATCTTCACTTAGAAATCTAAAAGAGAACATAATTACCAGAAAAACAAATTTTACATGCTGTGGGATAATTCAGACAGTGATGCTTTAGTTTTGTTATTTCTCTCATAGCTGAATTGTGTCTCTCCAACACCTTTCCCATTTAGTCCTGCTCTTCTACAGCCATTTATGTCTGGAGTATCTCTTTACTAGCCTAAGGCTTCAGATCATGAATTGTAACTCTTCTATAGTGATAAAAAATCCAACTTCTCTGCTGCCTTTGGCCCCAATCCTGATAAATTAATGCAAGAAAATTAAATGCCCTGCCCACACTGAATCTAACAAACTAAACTTTAATTTGTAGATCACCACAATGTATTAGCAGCCATCAGCCATGAATCACAAATCACACGAGGCATTAAATTACTTTTTATACTGCTATATTACATACATGCCTAAATGTGCCAACCAGCATCAGGGATGTCTGCACTTCACACTTTCAAGAGCCCTCACCCTAATGAGATTATGATATGGTTGAATGACTGCTCTACTATAGACGAAGTTGAGAGCCTCATTCTGTTTAAATATTCTTCCACAGTACTCCAACATCCACATGCTGACTTGAATTTTTTCATTAAATTTAACATGTCACTTTGGGATTTATGGCAGAGTTAGCAATCCAAATTTAACATTCCTTAGAAAAGTGATTCCCAAAGCACAACCTTCCCCTAGTCCTCAAATTGCAGCATGACTTTAAGGCAGACCCATAGCCCAGCTTTTCCCAGTAACCATTCAAGAAAGCAATAACCCAGACACTCAGAATTAAGCTGTGTTGTACACCAAGGTTTGTACTTAAGGTTCAAGATTGAAGCAGTGCCTGCCCTTTTATCTGAATCTCATGTGACCCAAAGTTTAGGTCCTCACCACAGAAAAAGAGCATCAGTTCCTTTCCCTTGTACTCTGACTCAGTATGTGTGGGGTCCCTGACATTC
This sequence comes from Pycnonotus jocosus, assembly GCA_013400435.1. NCBI lineage: Eukaryota > Metazoa > Chordata > Aves > Passeriformes > Pycnonotidae > Pycnonotus > Pycnonotus jocosus. The sequence continues at coordinate 92,204 of VWYP01034492.1, read as the reverse complement.
ACCCAGATATAAACCTCTAGAAATGAAAAATAAAAAATTGAAATTCATAGCTATACAATGCAGAGTTGCATTGAGCAAGAGGGAGGAGGTCAGCTCTGGAGGGTGGTCCAATAATTGCATCAAAGATTTGGCAAGACCAAGGAGGTGAAGAAGAAACCAGGAAGGAGGGATACAAACACAGTTCAGGCTACACAGCTGAAAACAGCCCGTGGTACAGGAGTGCACACAGAAGGAACAGCTGGTAGCAGAAAGAAGCCAGAACAAGGAGAAGCAACATTTTACATCCTACTAGGTTATAAAAATGTTAGTAGGTTTTATAAACAGACAATACAAGAGCAAGACGGCATTAAGGAGGATGTGCTTTATGCCTCTGTATTCCCTCACGCTTAGCAAAATTCAAACCCGTCACAATTTAAACAGACATCCACATGACAGTCACTCTCCCCTGAGCAAACACTCACTGCACCTCCCAAAGCCACACTGATGGTCCTAACTGCTGTCTACAGCTGCACACCAGGTCTGCTCCACCACCTCATCACTCCTGCTCCCTGCAACAAGGCATGGAAACCTGCCACCCTCACTTAAACCCACAGGTCACTCAGCTTGCATGTGGCTGATGACTTTGATAGCAAGAATATGCTGCTACCTCACAGCTGACACTCCACCAAGAACAGCAGGACACACTGGGGCTTTACTTGTCCTCATGCTGTGCCACATATTTCAGCTTGCACAGCATTCCTGCTGGCTGTTGTAAACTACTGGGCAGGAGAAAATCTAAGGTGGAAAGGGTGATGACCCTAATTTTGTTTCCTTACATAGGCAGGATACATCGTTACTAAGACATAGATTGGTGGCAACTAAGACCATTTAATTTTTAAATACAGAGAATCATAACTAATAGATAAAAAAGTGATGTCACTCACATTGCAGTGGAAATAGATAAAATGGTAGGAACTGAAGATAGGTTATAACCTATTCAGATCTCATGAGTCAACTTATAAATGATCAGAACACCATCTGGGGCAGAATCCATTGACCTGTCTTCAAACATATCCAAGCTAGGATCTGCTTCACAACCAGTCTGTCGCCGTTAAAAAAAAAACATTCCTCAAATCTCTGGAGGTTTTCCCCATATGTAGTGAAAGAGAGTAAGTAAATAAAACATTTTTAAGGAACTGCTGAATTCAGTTCCTTGAAATCCATTAAACAGAACAGATACTTGCTTCATGACCTCTCGTGCCTCCTTATTACAGCTAATTCCCACCCTCTGGGGATATTTAACTCCCTTTTGCCTTAAGAGGGCTGATACATTCAACTCCCCTTAATTCCGGAAGAGTCTGCTGCTCACCAGAGGAGACAACCTCCTTATTTCTGTCTGTGATGGAAGCTGGGTCAATCCACAGGCAGGAGGCAAGCCATAGGAGAGCCACACAAACAAGGGCTCTCTACAGGACAGTGATTAGACAAGGAAGCTGAGAAGCAGGATGCGGAAAAATTTTACATGGTTTTAAAATCACAGGGGCAAACTAAACAAGACTCTCCTATTTCCTCCAGCTACCAAGAGTGTGAGGGCTTCTAGCCTCATGCTGGTGATGCCAAAGTTTAAGCATGAGCTTGATGCCTGATGTGTCACACTGGAGAGCTTTTAAAACATTGACAGGCACTGAAACTTGGAGCATGGAGGGAGACTGGTGGATGTACACCTATGCACCTACTGAGCAGTCAATAGCTCCAGAGCTAAGCTGACAAAAGCCCCTGGATCTTTCTTGTGGATTCAGGCACTTCATTTTTTACTTATCACCTACCCTAGACACCAAAGCAGGTCATATAGCTTGAAAAGGTGAATATAATGTCACCAATTTACCTGAGCCATATTTGAAACAGCAGCTGTAGGCCTCAGTCCTAAATCAGCACTTTCCTGGAATCCCTGGCAGTCCTGGGAGACTCTACTGCTATTTAAAACTAACGCTAAAAATGGTTTAAACAAAGTACAAGCCTCCTATGCACACCAGTGAAGGTAATGTTACTTCAGAATAACCAAAGCAAATCAAAACAAATAAGTCCAAAATGAAGGCAAAAATATTTTTAGGAAGGAATTATTTCCTGTGTTGTTTTCTGGACATCCCATTCTTCAATGTCAGGGATGGGGAGGGAGAACAAGAACTAGATGAGAACCTTTTCATATTATATACTCATTCTTCATCATCTGTTCTACATTAGATTATAGAGTTCATACAACATCAGAGATGCCCAAGGAACCAGGAATACATAGATCATAAATAGAGAATTTTGTTGTTGTTTGTTATCACAGAATCACAGAGCTTTGTTTAGATATTTAATTTTCCTACCATACCATAGCCACATCTTTTAAGTAAATATACAGCCAGGGACAACTGTTGTCAAGTACATTTAGAACAACTTGCACACTACCTGTGACACCAGCTTTTCATTCTATCATTGTGTGGTTCTCTCCTGCACTAGACCGGAACAGCTCCACTGCACGTCAAGATATCCTTGGAGATTCCTTAGTTCACGGATCATTGACAAGAAGAGACATTACAGACATCTACGCCAGCATAGCTGCCACACATGGGGTCTTAAACCCACTTGTTAAAAACCCTGCAGCAGCCAGGCTAAAAGGTCACAGGGGATATTAATCTCTATTCTTTGGAGCATAAGCTGAGCTGATCCCTATCTGGGGTCAGAAAAGAATTTTTCTGCCAGAACTAAAGCAATGTACAATTGAGCAAGATCCAAAAGACGGTCTCTAACATTAAAGCATTATACACGCAAAACATATCCATGGGCAGATACAGTGACTGTGTAAACAATAGGCAAAGGGGTTCAACTTGCTTAGTACACTATTCTAAACTTGTGTGCAACACCTGTGGGAATGGATACAAGACTGGCCCCCTCCAAACCATCTCTCTCAGCGTTATCTCACCACAGTGTTACCAGAGGCAGCAAACAGCCTCCCCATAGAGGGGCTCTGCAGCAGGGCTTTTCCTCTTGCTTGATCCTGAACATTCACTCTGCCAAAGTGGAAGACATCAGCTATCTTTACATGTCTCTTTCATGCAGGTGTTTTGACACAATCAATGACACCATTGCATCCCATCTTCTCCACAAGCCCTTGACTCTTGCACATGAAGGAGGACTCATTAAATGAGCTGTTTTGACACTTTTGTTTTATTCTCATTGTTTTAATAGTCCCACCAAGCCTTGTTTAATATCTACTAATCAGACTTTTCTCCAAATCAGCTGTCAATTCCTCACTGAGAGGGCTATACCCTATCTGGATTTTTCTGGACATGTGTCTTTCTCTGACCAAAATTTTACTCAGACAAAATAAAAACATCCCAGAGCTCCCTGAGATTGCTGGACATATGCTCTCACATCATGGCAGCCCTGCAGTACTGCTGACTGGACAGCTGAACATCTGGAAAGGCCTGGACATACGCTGATGAAGACTGGCTACTAATCCTGTTTCTCATTTTCTGTAAATCAGCCGTGCGTGATGTCGGGCATCCCGAAATGCAATGTAAGAGTTACAAGTAATGTCACAAGACAGAGAGTCACACTGTCAGGCATCACCTTCGGAATACAGTGCTTATGACTGAGGTATGACTGTACATTTTCCACTTCTACAAGGCTGGATGCCTTGTAGAATGCCAGGATGCCTCTCTTGACACTGCACAATCCCAGAACAGGTCAATTGCCACACAGAGCAAAGTCCAGAAGAGAATTCCAGTGTTAAAAGGTTTTGATTTTTCGATTTATACACTTTCCATGTGCACCCATTTCCATTATCAGAGTCTAAGTCATAAACTGAAGTTGTTTTTTCCTCAAATTCCTCTTACTGCTTGGAAGCTTTTCATTACAGTTAATTGAAACCTGCCCTTCTTAGGTTAAGGTCATATTGGTTTTATAAGCCAGCTTTGACCAGTTTCAAACAGCTCTCTCTCCCTCAATTATGTCATCACTTAAAATAGCACAATGATCTGATTTTCAGTATTTTTTTCAAACTTAAAAGTTGTTAAAATAGAGACATGTAACAACATGACAATGCTTTACCTGAGAAAGCATAAACAGCAACACTAACTGGAAATATTGTCAGAGAAACAAAAAAAGGTGGGTTTTTTTCCCAGCATGACATGTGACTCCTACTAGAAGCCTACAGAATTCTACTTCTGACAGAAATACAGACTATATTTTCCTACATGCTTGATATATTTTATTTGTTTTTTAAGAATAAGATATTTTAAAATGCAATAATTGAAAGAAATTAAGTAAGTCTTTCCTGCTCTATTATAAAGATTATCTCTTTTGTTTTGGTGTTGGGTGCAGAACAACTGATCTTCATTTCCAATAATTAACTGTCCCTGTTCAGAAGCAATTGCTGATGTTGCAGACATTATGTTTGCATGACAAAAACATTTTAACTGATCACTGTCAGATAAAATACAAGCAAACAAAAGGCTTGCCAAGTTCCATAGCTAAACCCATCTTTCCCTGTTAACATGGCTTTGTTTGAACATGCAGCTGTGGTCCCATGGACTGGTGTGAAAACTAATGATCATGACCTCACAGAATCACAACTTCAGTTAAAAATATATCTACAAGTAAGGACATGGCTCAGTTCCAACAGATTTGAATTTAAACTATATGTAAATGAATCAAAGATGAGAAATGTGCTATGCCAGGGTTTTATCTTCCTTTTGCCGTGTGCATGAGCAATGACAAGGCTGGCTACAATGGCAGCAGCAGCACTGGGGTTGCAGCAGGTTGTGTCATTTTTCAAAGCAGTACAGACACCAGATAAAACACACACACACATACCATAGTCCAGGAAACCCAGAATCCAGGGATCTTTTAATTCAGTCAACTGCTTTCTGCCAACTGGTTTTTGGCCTCTGCACTGAAACTCTGTTTTGCAATAGCAGACATGGAGTTAATGGTGAAATGTGTATGGAAGTGGGAAGGAAAACAAGCATGCATGCAGGCCTCAAACAATTTTTGTGTGCATTCTTAACTTGAAACAGTTACTTTGAGTGCAAGTGAAAAAAAATCTTCAAATGAAGTAAAGACATTCACCACAAGTTAAAACTAAACACATAAGAAAACACGAAATACGTGGTCAGTGTTTTAATTAAAGATTAATTTAGAGATTTAAATTAGAGATTTCATTAGTTTGGTGAGCCAAATAGAAAGCATCCTGGAGAATGAAACAGCCATTTGCAGAGCCTTTGAAGTACAGTTTTCTGCAGAAGTAGAAAGGAGAATCAGAGACGGCTGTGCTATTCCTGAGAGTGAACCGTATCCTTCTCCAAGCACCTCATACGCCAGCTTCAGACACATCCATATGGTCACATCACCACTATTTGGGGTAATGAGGTGTTCATTAGCAAGGCTGGGTAACGAAAAGAGCTAAAACAAATGCTGTGGTGGGGCACTCCGGGGAATGTAACTCCATGCACTGGGTCAGGCACTGACAGGCTTGCCAGCTTCTCTTCTATCTTAGCCCCACTGGACCCAGGCTGGCTCCACACGTCTCTCTCCTCTCCAGCACAGCCTCCAGGGCTTCCAGCATCAGCATCAATTCAAAGCCAGGCCCATGTTGAGGTGGAACCAGTCCTGAGGTGGATCAGTCAACCCGACAGAATGCAGGGCCCAGATACCTAAAGGATTCTGCAGGGCCTGTCTGGAGATCAACAAAGTGAATTATTGGCCCAAGTCAATAATCCTTTGGGTCCTTTGTGGAGCCACTTGCTTCTCTGCTTATCATGTGTGTAAGCACTTCTGGTAGAGCAAACATGCCACTAAAGGCTCCCAAGATGGGTCTGCGCAGAGCCAGCTCGGGTTCAGAGAGTTTCTTAGGTGGGGCTCTGTGCCAAGAAAGGCAGTGAAACTGCTCCTGCACCTGGCCCTGGATACAGCACAGCCATGTTCCCCCCATGCTGCAGCCCATGGGCCTTACCAGAGCACAGCCAGCTCCACAGAAACTCGGTGCTGCTGCTGCTCCGTTCCCAGCTCAGCCAACCTGCATCCCAGATAAGCTTTCCATGAATAATTGCAGGTTTAATACACTCACACAGATGTTTATAACCCTGACTCATAAGGCCAGAATTTTGGGCTGAAAACTTTTCCATGTTTTGAACCTCACTCTGAATTTCAAAGAATTGACTCTTTAGGACTAAGGATTTGTATTACTTAAATAGAACAGCATATCTTTTTTAAAATATACATTTATACGCATATCGCTCTTCGTGCTACAGACATCAAGGCTTCAGATTTCTCAGCTCATCCCCAGAAGAATCACGTTTTGTTTTGGTTTGTTTTATGTTGTTGTTGTTGTTGTTGTTGTTTTTAATTAACTACACAGAAAACTAGATAAAGGTCTATCATTGTTTTCTTGTATTCCATTTACTTCTCTGTCTTTTGATTGGGCTTAGGTCAGGGAAGGATCTGTTTCTCCCCATTACCTGCTCAAAAGCCCAAATCTCCAAGAGCCAAGCATCTTGGAAGCATGCTGCAGCTGCAGCGTTCACTTCTGCAGTGTGGCAAGTACCAGGAGCTGCAAGAAGCTGAAGGCTGTCTAAGATATAGCTGACACAGGGATGGGGGAAAACGAAGAAAAAAGAAACGTCTCAAAAATCTGCAACTACAATGAAGCATTCATTGGAAAGAAACTCATCTCTGTGAAATGTGAAAGTGTAGTAGGATTAGACATTCACTATTCATATACAAGGGAGTACTAATGCACTGATGCTCTTAAGATACAGATTTTCAGGAAGAAAAAATGACACCCCCTTATATGCCAATTATAAGCATGTGTATTTTAAGTATGATATGTAGAGAAACTGTAATTTTATTCCCCCCTCATGGCTGTTACAGAATACAAGACAAAGAATAACACTAGAACTATCAGGAGAGGAAATGGAGAGAGAAAAGGGACAAATGCCAATACTGACATCATGACAGAAATTTGGGGGGGAAACCTAGAAATGTAGCAGAATAATTTTTAAAAAGTAGCACTGTGTTCAGACCACACAGTGCGACCAGTTCAACAGAGCCTAAGCGTGGTAGATGTGAAACTGGAAACCATAAAGGCAAACTGCTCGGGGAAACTTTCCAGGGCTCCCTCTGGACCAGGACCATCGCCTCCTTTCCAGGACCGTTGCCTCCTTCGTACCCATTCTCAGCCTCTGGTCAGCTCTGCCTTCTGCACAGCTCTCTCCGTTCATCTGCTCCACCACTCCTCGTCCAGCACATCTCTCCCTTTCCATCTATCCATCTATGTTCCCATCTGCCCCTTTCCTTGCATTCTTTCTCTTCCCCACTGGCATCCAGACGCGCCCCAACCCATCCTCCCCTCACCGCAGGCACCCCTCCGTGTTTCTCCCGCACCCACGCCCCATCCACTTCCCAGCCCCGCGCCTCCCCTCTGCAGCCGCACCGCCCC